>VWZV01000700.1:0-68627 GCA_013397155.1 Irena cyanogastra
GACTAGGTTTGATGATTCCGCAGTCTGTCTGTGCATTACAGAAAGTGCTCCATGAGCCTTGGCAACTTGGATGTCATCTGTACTACTTCTCCTAATTTGACATATTTCACTTTTTTGTCAAGTTAATTGCCTGAAGTACATAGTTGCAAATATAATATTTTTTTCTATAAAGCAACAAGTATTGTACACTCCTCTTTCTTTGAATCTACTGTTTTCTCTACCTATTATTTTATCCTCTAATTTTCCATACTTCTTTCCCTTCTATGTCTATTTCCTGCCTAGAACTAGTCTTATACCTTAAGATTTTGGGTTTTATTATTGAGTATTTTACTGATCCATTCTATATAGTCATATGTTTGTGTTTTTTACTTTGTTAACATAGCCTTTCAAGTTCACTATGAAAAGCTCGGGTATCCCACTATGGTATGATATAGGTAATAATATTTGGAATAGCTTCCACATCTGCTAGCAATTGTCTTAATGAGGAGGTCTTTGGAACCTTTATCCACCTGCTCCTTGAACCTGTTGAATTGTCTTATTTAAGATTCATTATTTTTTTGTTTGCTTTCATTAGCAGTTTTAACTCTTAGTAAATTAGCATTACTTTCTGTAAATTATCTCTTAGTTCTCTTACTGCAGTAGAAACTGGGGTGGCTTTTTTTTTTTCACATTAAAGCTAATAGTATATGGTCCTTAAAAGCAGTAATATGACTTATATTTAGTTTGCAGCTTTTAAAATTGATTTGCAGTGTTCTGCCTCAGTAACTAATAGGATGTCTGATATAAAAGAAACCTCAAGTGTAATAGTTCTGTGACAAGAGTGATGCAGTCAAATTCCTTCTATATAGTTTCACTGCTTATTTCTGGAAGATGTTAAGTCTTATTTATATGAACACATGTTCTGTTTATTAAGGACTTTGTCTTTTATACAAAATTCATGTTTTCAGCTTTATCAAAAAGTGCAGGTGGCCAGCTCTGATTGAAAAATTTAATTGAAAGCTGATTAAATTGAGTAAAAATGTAATGACTAAATGATATTGGAACTTGACTACTGCATTCTGTGCTTATACTTCCAATCTTACCAACAAGCTTCTGTTTAAATAAAAATGTCTAGCTGGAATATTCCCAAACTTAAAAAGAGCTGATCTAATCCAGATGGTAACTTTGAATTGGAAATAAGACTTCAGGTTATTTCTTTAAAGGCTTTCTGCTTTGTGCTCTTGCTGCACAGAAAACTAAAATGATCATCCAGGATAAAAGTGGTTGTTTATGGTGGAGGTTCTGGTATTTGGGATATAAGCCTGCCCTTTTTCTTTGAATAGTCTTTGTAGTCACCTCAGTTTCATGTGAAAAATATTCAGAACAGGTGAATTAGTACTTTCTGTTATTGAAGAAGAATATTATTTCAGGAAGTGGTCAATTTTGTCTCTTAGTAAATGAAAAAGTTCCAGTAAGAATTTTTTTTAAAATACTGCTTTGTCTCAAAGTGGTCTGTTCTTAAACAAAATAAATAAATATATCTTTACTTCCCTAGAATTTGTTAGAGAAATCTACTGAGAGAGAAACTCGCCAAGAATATGCTCTTGCCATGATTCAATGTAAGGTTTTAAAGCAGCTAGAGAATTTGGATCAGCAGAAATATGATGATGAAGACATCAGTGAAGATATCAAATTTCTACTGGACAAGCTTGGTGAGAGCGTGCAGGACCTTAGGTATGCTTTGCAGTGTGCATTTTAAAAAATGCAGTTATGTGAATGTTGATAGAACCTTCTTTTGTTGTAAGGCTGAAATATCTACAGAATTATGATATGTAGATGCTATTTAGTAAGATAGAGCATACAGAGATGTGCTGGTTGTTAATTTCATATTGTATGTCAGTATTTAGAGGCTGAATAGAAAATAAATCTTCACTTATATATGTGATCTTTGTAACTGGGAAATTGTTAAAGGACTCAAAAGCGATCTTAAAGGAGTTCCAGTCAAAACTGAAGTCTACCTGATTAGAATAATTTCTGCTGTCCAGATTAACTCAAGTTCTTGCTGGTGTTTACCTAGTTCTTGGTCTTGTGCCTAAACTGAAGTGCGTATTGTAGGTAGTGTCAAAGGTTTAAGTGGATGGACAGTAGGCTGAAATCCTTGATTAGGGAAGCTAAAACATAAAAGCCCAGCAAAACAGAGAATTAAATTCCAAAATATTGCATTTGAGTGGCTTGGGTTTTATCTTTTTTTTTTTTTTTTTTTAATTTATTTCCTGGGAATAGTGCTTTGGGGCAGATAGAGGGTTGTGCTTGGAAACAATTATTTTTTCTTGCCTCGTTCATTTTCTTACTTACAAAATGGTGAGACCGGGAGCAATTCTCATGCTCTGCAGAGTACTGACTTCCAAATGTGTCATAGCAATTTGAGCTCTGGCTTTGTTAGGGACAGGCTTGGGCATAAGGTTCAAAGTGTTTGTAGAAGCTTGGCCAATATCTCATTTTGGTCTTGTGTTGCAGCTCCTTTGATGAATACAGCTCTGAGCTCAAATCAGGAAGACTGGAGTGGAGTCCTGTGCACAAATCTGAGAAGTTTTGGCGAGAGAATGCTGTAAGACTAAATGAGAAGAATTATGAACTACTCAAGTAAGTTTTCAAGTCTTGAGTCATGTGATCCTTTAATATTTTCTGTGTTTAAAAGAATCTGAATCTAATATAGGTTTTACATTTTAACACAAAGTCAAGAATGAAAGCAAGTCAAAACATTCTACTTATTTTAGAATGTATAGTTTGCACTGTTCAAAACCAGAACTGTTTATTTGCTTTTACTGGTGAAAATATGTTTATGATAGAGGGAATATCTTTAGCTTAACTTGCATGCAGGTTTGATTTGATTAAAAATTGTTTTTACTGTATCTTAATCTTGGTTTTGTGTTGTGTGGTGATGTTGATCTGAGTAATGAACTCCTGTCTTGGATATTTGGGAGTTGAAAGTTGTGATACTATTCCATGAAAAATTTGACTCAATGCATTATGTTGCAATGTGTCTGTTTTGTGTTGGGACTGTTTGGAGTACATAGATTTTTAAATGAAGTGGACCTGAACTCATATTTATTTGCAGTCAAGGACTGGCTGGCATATGAAGCTATGTCCTGAAATGGTTCCTGGCTTATGTCATTAACTGATAACACATGGTATTCTTTCAGTTCAGGGCTTGGTAATAAGTGCCAGATCTAACAGAAATCAGGAGGTCAAATGGAGCATGTGAGATGTTAGAAGACATGCCAAGAGCAAGGTGATCCTGAGCTTTGTATAAAGTGCATTTCAGCTGGCCTGACACCTTACTAAAACTGCCTGATAAATTCTTCCCTGAGTGCATATTGTTGGATATGTAGGATTATAGACTTAAAAATTTTAGATGCTGACAACTGCAGCATGAAGTTGATGTTGAGGCTTAGTATTTCCTGTAGTGATTACAATGTTTTGCAGTATTTATTTCTCCTGATTCTGGGACTTAATTTCTTGTGCTTCTGCTGCTACAAAGACAGTGATCTTCAGTAGTTCCTTTAACACCTCCCCAACTCTCAAAAAGATCTCCCAAAAATTCAATGCCACAACACCAAACTAATTCACAAAAAATCCACCTATCCTCCACCACAACATAATGGGGAGATTCTTGCACTTCAGAACTTCATTTTTTGCCTTGTAAGGCATTTGCAGACAATCCTTATTTGCTTTGAGCCAAATAATTTTATTTTTCCTTATCTGCTTGCTTATTAGTTTTCTAAATCTAATACTCTCGCAGTACTGTTAAACATAATTGTTTTCATACCTTCTGCCCTTACTGCCTGCTTTGATGTTGGACTTGTATTTTGTTCAGCGTCATTATATGGATCTTTGGTGTCTTTTGCTTAGCGTTATGGTTCAAGTTTCTGCTTCCTCTTCTTGTCAGAAGGAGTTCTTTTCATTTGAGAAGTGGTTTTTCTGTCACTTTCTGGCCTCTAGGGAGGCAGTGGCTGTGGTAATTTAATTTTACCAGAATGTTGCTTTTTTTAATTCCAGTTGAATTTTTAACCTACCTATTTCAGCTTGTTTCTAACTTTCTCTGATTAGAACCCATTTGTCATCTCACTAAGCATAGAACACTCTAATTTTCCAGTGATCTGTATGTTTAACCTTTTCAGCTGTGCCTGACCTTCATAATCTGTATCATTTTCCCCCCTTCCCATTACTGGCTAGAGAATGGTGGTACTTGTAGCTGTGTTCCACTAAAGGTGTTTTAACTACTTAATTAAAAAATTCAGACAGTGTTAAGAGTCTAGAAGATGTCTAGCTCTGTGTATCTATGCATGCTATGAAAATAACGTGACACTAGAATAATTTACAAAGAGTATAGCTTTCATCTCTGTCTTTGAGTTAGGACAGAACTGCTTTTTAATGAAACTTATCTAGAACTCAGAACTTTTGGTCTTGAAGCCAAAGTATTAAAAAAGGAGAGATTTTGTAATCCTTGGTGATAGGTATTTGTATATGTAGCCTACTAAACTGACTCTAGTGAATATGTTAAATAATTCTGTTAGTTAGAGCAGTTTCCCAGTTTTGTTAAGTACAACTGCATGTTTGGAAAAAGTTCTAGCTTTACTGTTTGGGTGACTTGTAAAACATTTTTATGCTTATGGGCTTTTTTATTTTAAGTTATCACTGTTTAAAAAACCATCAACAAATAAGAAAACCAAAACAAAAAAATAAAAACCAACCCAAAACCTGGGACTTGATTGTTTCAAATTCTTTCCTAGAATCCTGACGAAACTTCTGGAGGTTTCTGATGATCCACAGGTGCTGGCTGTAGCTGCTCATGATGTGGGAGAATATGTACGACACTATCCCCGTGGGAAACGGTAGGAAAATGCCAGTCAGTATGTTGTTATCCTAGAAGGTAGCTGGAGTGTGTACTGTGCCTGTGGCGTTTTCTGCTTATTTATATTAAAATATGCTACAAAGGGATTGCAGGTTATGCCTAAGTTTTATTTATTGGGAAGATAAGGAAACACAAACTAAATCAGATGAGAAACTACAAACTGGATCTTTGACTTAATAGATTTCAATGACTCTTAACCGTGAAGGGAGCCAATGTTTAAAGTAAGTATTGAATACAATGTTTAGACTAAAGCAGAAGCCAGGCACCTGAGGAAACTGGAAGAACAATCAAGAGTTTAATCAACATGTAATTTTTCCTCTCTGTTATGACTAATTGGACTGTAATTATTGGAGTTGGGGTAGATATGGACTATTCCGACAATGCTGAAGACTGTTTTGTGACTTAAGACTAGAGAAGCTTTTTTCCACAAACAATTGCTGGTGTAATTTCAATGATGCACAGATTCAGTTGTCACTCTTCCATTTAAGTGTGTTTTAGCTACACAAATACACATCTTGGTGAAAGCTTTCATGTTCATTATAAACCCAAATTCCTGTTGAAATGCATACAGACATTGCTGTATTTTCCAGTTTTAAAAACCTGTGAGCAAAGATGTTTACTGACTAATAGCACCTCTAAGGTAGAGACCATTGAAGCAGAAAGACGGCTTTGGTTTTTGCAGGAATCTGGCTCATAACTCGCACAGAGGAACACGTGACTTAATTTTTGTAGCAAAGAAGCAGTCTGTTTCTGATTTCTGCACAGGGTTTAATGGATGTTGTGGTTTAACCCCAGCTGGCAACTCAGGGTCCACACAGCCACTTGCTGTCTCTCCGCAGCAGGATGAGGGAAGAGAAACAAAAGTAAAAGTGAGAAAAACATTGGTTTGAGATAAAGACAATTTAATAGGTAAAGCAAAACAGGGAATTAATTCACTGCTTCCCATGGACAGGCAGGTGTTCAGCCATCCCAGGGAAAGCAGGTCTTTATCATGCATAATGGATACTTGGAAAGACAGACACCATCGCTTTGAATGGTCCCCCCTTCCTCCTTCTTCTCCCAGTTTTATGTGCTGAGCATGTTGCCATATTGTATAGAATATCCCTTTGGTCAGTTGGGGTCAGCTGCCATGGCTCCGTCCTGTCCCAAGTCCTTGTGCAGCCCCAGCCTCCTTGCTGGTGGGATGAGGAGCAGAGAATGTCTTAATGCAGTGCAAGTGCTGCTCAGCAATAATGAAATCAACACTGCTTTTAGTACAAAGTGGAAAATGAACTGCCTCAACCAAAACCAGCTCAGTAGAACAGCCTTCTAGCCTTGTTGGGAATTTCATGGATGCTGCTTGTGCAGACTGCTGTCTTGACAGTAGTAGAATCATGGACAACAGAGTGAAACTTCAGGCCATGTGTATGCTAGGAAGACTTGTTGACTCCAGAAATAATCATAGCCCTTGTAGTCTTGTGAGAACAGAAATGGTATTGGAGGAGAGGCAAGATATCCTTCAGTAAGGTGGAAACTAATAGTGCTGCCTGCAAGTGGCAAAACTGGAGGACTGGTTAATGCTGGTTGTTCTTGCTTTGAACCACTCTTTGTATGAAATAATTTTATTACATGCTTGCCATAATCTTTAAACAGTTTGCATGCATTTACCTGAAGCTGTGGGTTAGTATGGCCATGCAATTGCTGGACTAAAGCTATGACATCGGAAGAGCGGATGAACAGGACCTGTATCCTTCTGTCTGTAGTTGGGAAAATGTATAGCTGTTAGGACTTCAGCTTCACTCAGCTTCCAGGCTGTTCAGCCTATTCAGCAGTGTGCCAACCTTCGAAAGGAGTGGTCATCAGCTAATAAAAAATGTCCTAGATACTCCTCTAACCCACATTCTTATCTCAAATTCTAATACTTCAGCTGCTTTCTGTTTAGACTTGGCTTATTTACCTTTCTGTTCCATTAAACAAGCTGAAATGCCTCAATCTCTTTCTTTTAAAGGATTTCATTTGTAATCTGGTGTATTCTTACCAAATATGACTTCAGCAATTTTGGAACTAACTAAAAGCTTAAGATACCTATGGATTATGTGTCTGGTCCAGCATAATATTCCATTTATTATGTTTTTTTGATATATAGTTGTGTACTGCTCCCATGCATGATTGGTATTTCACACTCTTGTTGCATGACTCACTTCAAGAATGGACGCAGTTACTTGGTTTAGAAGAGTAGAAGAATTCAGGTGTCCTAAATACTTTTGTTTCTGTTAAGTGTTTATTGTGCACTCCTAACTGGATCATCTTTTAGCCTTTGAAGGTTGCAGAGATGAATTGGATACTAAAATTACTTGACTTCACCTGCTGTGCACAGCAGAGACCTAGAGCTACAGTTCTGGCTAACTTTTCCCTTTGTCTGATGAAAGAAATATTTGTTAATGAAATACTGCATTTTTTCATGGCTGTTCTTTAATGCTTAAGTAATTTTAAGTTGCTTTTAAAATTACACATTGTGGACCAAATTGTTGAGACAATAGCATTGTGGGCTTCTCAAGAGGCTCAGCAAGATGCATTTTCTGAGATTGTAACAGCAGAACTAAAGTATAGCACTGGTGCCTCCTGTCACTAAAAATAAATGCAGACTGCCCGCACAGCTTCCATGCAGCCCAAGGGTTATTGTTATGTACAATCAACACTTAGAATTTATTGAATGCTATGAACGTGGGCTTTGTGTTTTACATGTATAAGAGATGGACACCTAGAGCCATTCTCTTCCTTAGCTCAGGGTTCAGAAAAAAACTTGGATTCCCTTTTTTACCCTGGCTTTCTGATAAGTAGTGTGGATTTTATTTTGGTTTCAGCTATAATGGTCTAAATTGTATTCATTTGTCTTTATCTTCTATGTCTTCTTTCTCCTTCTAAATGGGTCATGTTAAAACCTGAATCTTCAGCATCCAGAGACTTTTTTGAAATGCCACTGTTTTGGCTTAGTGCAATGATGTTATGGGGAGCAGTCACTGCAGAAGATGTACAATATAACTGTTCCACTGGGCTCTATTACTGCTGTAAAGTAAGCAGCAGTTGAGGAGAGGGGACACTAAATATAGTATTTTGGACACATTTGGAACTTGAAGGAACATGATTCACTGTGAACCTTCTTCACTGTTTACACCTTTAGCTTGAAAACCCATGGCTGGGAAGTGATTTGTACCTGTAGGCAGCATTATGCAACAATGATAATGCTGTTCTTCAACTCTTCTTGCTCTCAGCCATAATTTCAGTGATCTATTGTCATCTGAAAGAGCCTATTACCATTTGTGATTATAGGCTTTTAACCTTTCATTTTGGTTCTTGTATTCTTCTAGCATAAGGAAGCTTTTGAGTTTAATGCCTTTTTCACATCCTTTCACTTTCTGAAAATCCAGTGGCTTAAGTCAGTTCTTTAATAAAGAAAAAATTGTTATTTGTGTTTCCTACTCTTGCCTTTGTGTACAATGGTTTTATATTTAACTCCTTAAAAAGGTGAGGCAGCATAAGGCAGGCATAAAGGTTTTTTTGAATCTGTTAATTACTAATAACTTCTTGAAATCTTGGCAAGGATTTTCCAGCTTGAGACTATTGCACTTTTCTGAATTCATTCCTGCTTTATGAAACAAATGTTTGAATATTATTGGAAAACAATATTCCTTGTGGTCTTAAGGAGGGTTTTGACTGAGTTAAAAAATGAAATTGAAAATTCTGTTTTTCATCTCCATGCTATGTCTTCATACCTTTTCTGAAAAGGGTTCTTTTCTTGATTATTTATTTTAAAGTAGCAAACAGGAGTCGAGTATAAACACTTTCTGATGTTGTGAATTCTTTTTTAAAAAAAAATCAGTAGTTATTACAGGAGATAATCTGTATTTGTAACACATCAGGTGAGATGTATATCTTGGCAAATAAATAATTTTAATAAAATAAATATTATATAATTAAAACTTAACCTCCTAATGCCTTGAATGTGAAGTGTTTGGATAGGATAACTATCCAGAATTGAAAGTAATGTCAAAAAAACTTGCTCCTTTCCTGTTTTTCAGAGTGATTGAGCAGCTTGGTGGTAAGCAGCTGGTGATGAACCACATGCATCACGAAGACCAGCAAGTTCGTTATAATGCACTACTGGCTGTGCAGAAGCTGATGGTTCACAATTGGTATGTGAAGATTATTTAACATACTGATAACCATGGGAAATCTTTGTTGTGGAGAGAGGATTCAAGACAGTACATTTGTTTTAGGGGAGAAATAACATTTTTGTGTATTAAGACAGCAGTTTTTAAGCAGCATATTAATATGATGCTTATGGTAAGAACTTGGTTTTTCTGTGTATTTTGGAAGCAGTTGATTTGAGTAGCTTCCTTACATGGTTGAATGTCGCACAAATAATTCACTTGAATAATGTATTTTAAGTTGGGTATTAGGAAAAGGTTCTTCATCCAGAGAGTGATTGGGTACTGGAACAGGCTCCCAAGGGAAGTGATCACAGCACCAGCCTTACAGTTCAAAGAATGTTTGGACAATGCTCTCAGACACATGGTGTGACTCTTGGGCTGGCTCTGTGCAGGGCCAGGAGCTGGACTTGATGGTTCTTGTGGTTCCTTTCCAACTCAGGATATTCTGTAATGATTCTATGAATTTAGTTGAACTGCTTGTGGAGTAGCAGAAGTTTATGGGCCAATTGAGTAGTTCTCTAATAACCCTGAAGTCTTTGCAAGTTCTGCCACAGAACTTGCTGGTGTGTGATGCTGCCTTTCCAACAGCACACAGGACCTTTATAGGGAAGTGTTGAAGGGCTGAAGCTCAGAAAAACTGTGTTCATGGAGCAACTTTGTATAAGTTGCCAAACTAATTAGGTATGCTAAGCATAAAGCATGGAGAGTTAAAAATACTAATTAGGAATTTTTAATCTGGTTATTAATTATGAGTGCACCAGAGCTCATATTTTCAGTCTGGCATTGCCTTAAAGGAAGATAAAACACAGCACTACGTCTGAATATGTTGGAACGTAAGTGTTGAGATAGAAAAGACTAATTTAATTTTGAATTTAAAGAACCTTTTATTTCTGAAAAGCTTAGTGCTTGGACATATTTATAACGTCTGTCAATTTTCTCACCTGTGACAGAATGTGAACTTTTTGAAAGGCTGAGTAGGGATGATACTAGCAGTGTGAAAGTAGTAGAGGAACAAGGTCTACCAAGCACCTTCTGACAGGTTAAGTCACCTCCTTGCTCTGACAGACTGGCTAAGTTGACCAAAATCTTCTATTGTCTTTCTCTGCAGTGTATCATAGGTAAAACAAAGCTAATTTTCTCCCTTTCCTTCTGAAGCATATGAGTTTTAAGGTTTTAACTCTCATGCATGTTATATTCATTTTATCCTACTCCCTCTCTCATGTACTGTGGGAACCTTCTATAAGAGAGAAACGCGTGTTTAAATTCTCTACAATGAAAAATCCGGCTAATACTCTCCACCTGTAAGGAGTACTTAGATAAATCCCATGGAATTTCTGAGTGTGTGGACATGGAGTCTAAACACATGGTCATGTTCAATCTAATTTTGATCATTACTGTATATTATGCTCCACCCTGCTTCTCAGTTTAATATATTTCTTTTCTCACTATGCTGTTCTGATACATTTGAAACCTTCTGAATATTACAAACCAGCTGCTACTAAATAGAGATTACAGCATGGAAAGTTTAGTTACTGATACTGCCTTCTGCAGTAGGGGCGGGCTTTATTTCGTGTGTGTTCTGATGTCTTGAAAATCTGGTAGGAAGACCTTTGGTAGGAAAACTTTTCCTGAATGCCAAGCCTGACTTTTTCTCACTTTCAGTGAGAGACTACTACTTGTAAAAACATCACATTTGGTCTTGTAGATTTGTTTTGGTTTTTTAATGGTATGAACAATTCTGTGCCTGCTTTTCACAGTTTGTGAACCTTTAGACTTGAGACTGAGGGGGAGATGGCAAAAGTACCTAGTTTCAGATCTTCAGAGGTGTCAGTAAAAAGAATCTGTGTAAGTTAGTGCCACTTTCACATTCACATTGTCATCTCTGTAGGGAACGTTTTCTTGTTTAATTCACAGTGGAACAAGCCTCTGGGACACATTGTCCTTGGCTCTTATTTGCCAAATGGACTTACAGCTTAAGTGAAGGAAACGACACGCTGTTTGTATGTGGGAAGCTAGATCTGTCTTTGTGTGGATCTGGCTTTTGATGAGTGGTGGGAGCTCTGTTTCATTTCTGTCTCTTCTCACCACACAAGCTGAGTCCCCTGACTGCCACACACTGTGATTTAAGTGCCTACTTACTAAGCTTTGCATTGTCATAAGACATGTTATTCAGCAGCTTCAAGGTTTTGCTTCCCTTGCTCTTCAGAGCTGGGGAAACAATAAACATTTTTCCTCTTGCTTCCACTTACTCTGGAATTACTGTTATTTCACTCAAAGCAATTGTGGTTTTTTCCATGTGTTTAACTGGCACAGAACAATTCGGCATTACTGTCTGTGACATGTATGACAGAGGTAGTTAGGCTTTTCATGAAGGTTAAGTGAGAGAAGGAGTAGAAAATAAAGCTTTACTTTGCCACAATGAGGCTTGGTGCAAGTGCTGTGGCTGGAGCCAGCAGAGTAAGGAAAAGTTGTGGTACTTGAATTGAGGGAGTGCCATGGGGCAGCTGAAGTAGCATTCTGCCTAAAACACAGCTGTATCATTCGACTGTTAGCTGAACTTAGAGATAATTAACTCCTGAGTAATTTGAGTAGTTCGTTACAGGCTGTTCAACTGGCTTTCCCTTAGGGGTTTTTAAGTCAGGGATTAATGGGGGGAAATCAGACTGTCAGGCATTCTCTTAAATGGTGAAACTATGTTGGCAAAAGCAGTAACTGCTGTCAACTTTTCAGATGAGATAAGTTCAAGTGAAGTATTCCAGTTACATTTGCATGTTAAATGATTGTGCACTTGATGAAGCGAGGAGCAAAATTATATCTTTAGCATCACTTACTGCCTATACATGGGCATTAATCCTGAGTTTCAATCTGACTTGAATTGTATTAGTCATGGCACCCCATGCTGATAGTAAGAACCTGTGTAGTGGGTTGACCCTGGGTGCATGCACCCACCAAAGCTGCTGTATCGCTCTCCTCCATGGCTGGGCAGGGGAGAGAAAATACAACCAAGGATTCCTGAGTTGAGATAAGGACTGGGAGATATCACCTACCAAATACTGTCGCAGGTGAAACAGCCTCAAATTAGAGAGAATTAATTGAATTTATTACTAACAAAACCAGGAGCAGGATTGTGAGAAGTAAGTAAGGCCTTAAAAACACCTTCTCTCTACCCCTCCCTCCTTCTGAGCTCTACCTCCTCCCCTAGGGCTGCAGGTAGATGGAATAGGGGTAATGGCCAGTTCATCGCACATTGTTTTCTCCCTCTGGTTAGGGAGAGGAATACTTCCCCTGCTCCATAATGGGGTCCCTGCCATGGGAGATAGTTCCCCATGAACTACTCCAACATGAGTCCATCCCATGGGCAACAGCCCTACCCAAACTACTGCAGCATGGGCCACTCTTCTGTGGGGTGCAGGCCTTCAAGGACAGGCTGCTCCAGCGTGTGTCCCTCCACAGGGTCACAAGTCCTGCCAGGAAACCTGCTTCAGTGTGGGCTTCTCTCTTCATGGATCTGCAGATCCTTGTCAGGACCCTGCTCCAGCACACGCTCCTCTCAGACACTCACCTGCTTGGGTGTGGGGCTCCTGACCTCTCCCTTGATACCAATATGAAGAGTATGAGTATGTTGGCAGGTGCTAAACAGTGGGAGTTAGGATGTGTCACGTAAGCATGATCAAGTGTGGTATGGAAGTGGAATTCATAAAGGGCATACTGAATGAAGCAACAAATTGGGCAGTCTTTGAATACATAACAGGTTCATGATTTTCTAAATGCACAGCCCAGACAAAATTACTTGCTCTCCATCTTTTAAAATGGGGAATTCTGCAGGGAGACAGTAAAAAATCTGATACTACCTAGGATTTGCAATATGCTATATTTAGAAGCTGTTACTCTATAGATAGCTTCTGTACAGTGCCTGCATTTGAGAGTGAGAAGTATAGTGGTCGTTAACTGGCAGCCATGAAGTTTGCACCCACCCTCACCCGTTATTTTTTTTCCCATCCCAACGCTGAGGTGTGGAGTGCTTAATAGAGTAGTAGGCTTAAATCTAGGAAACAATACCTACAGGATAATGACTTCCACTATATTAGTTTCTCCTGGTTCTTAGCCTTCATTATCGCTACAATTCCCATTCAGTAGTTAACAGAAGTTAACTATATGGAAAGTTTGTGAAGATAGTGTCTCTGATAAAAATTAATCTTTTTTAAGAGAACAGTTCCTAGCTAGAATGAGACAAGTTAGGCAAAAATCCAATTAATTACAGGCACACTTGATATCTAGTGGAGTGTTCCATCTTTTTATTTGTACATAAATGTGAATTCTTGTAAAACTTCATTCTATGTAGGTGTAGAGGCTGTGTTTTTTGTTTGGCATATGCTCTCTGGGATTCACACTGTGCTCGTGTTTTCTGTCATGAGATCTGTACTCTTTGCAGAAACACTTGTTAATATTTCTAGAGCTTGTGTTAGCGTGGAAAATACCAGACATTCTGCTCAGTTTGCATTTTCTTTTTTCAAAGAAATTGCTCGTTTTCATGAACTATGCTGGAAAACATGTCACCAAAGAAGTAACTTTTTGATAATTTACTTCTGACTAGTGTTCTTTAAAAATTTCATTTCCTGATGGGAAAATTCAGTTAAACACTATTGATGTTGGTCATTCTTACATAAAAAGCTCTTACGTGTTGTAAGCAACAAAATTCTTTGTGGTAACTAAATCTTTTGTTTAAATATAAAACCGTTTTCAAACCACATTGCAAGGTTTAGTCTAGTGGGTTTTTTAAATTCACAGAATGGCTCTGCATGTTATCTCATAGCATATCTTATAAGTGAAAAATGGCTCGTGCTTTGTCTCCCTAATGGAAAGGCACATATTGAATTGGATTTCACAGTTTATTTTCTTTTAAAATCAAAGGCCTAAGTAATAGCTTTGTTATAAGAGCTCATTGATCTGCTGTTTCTTCATAACTTGTATGCCAAGTTGTGAATTAGAAGTCTGGAATAACTCTTTCAAGGATTGTACAAAACCAGGGAAACTGCTGAGAGGAAAGGAGGTTCTTGTAGTGTCTCAGTTTGAAGAGTCATGTTAATTTTGCATTTCATGTTGTAAGGAAGGCTTTAAACCATGCTATGAGTAATGTTTTCAGTAATCATGATCATCTGTAGATTGTCTGTTAATATTACTGCATTCAGCTGAAGAAAGGGCTCCATTTGGAAACAGAAGACACCGCTCATGTAATGTTCATAATCCTTTTGTACAACCATTCAGACTGTTTAGTTTTTATGTGCACATCAGAATGTTGAGCATCTCTTTACTGTGAATAATTAAACAGAAACAATGTCCTAGATTTTGTTTATCTTAACAGTTGGCTTTCGTTCTATTTGTTTGTATGAAGTGGAATCTGTTAAACTAAATATTGAGAATTGCAGAGATGTTTGCAATTGTTTTTCTCTCTCTTGAGATCCACAGCCATATTTATAGGTCAAGGAGATACATGGAAAAAATCACAGTGGTTCCACTCAAAAAGATAATTTATAAAAATCTTTTGTTTGATGTGTTGGAGGCTTAAGCTGTTTGGTCAAAATGGCTTTGATTCTGCTGTGTACATTTGTTTCTTTGTTGTTGGTTTGTGATGACTTACCTTCAAAACTACTCATGGTAGGCATTGGTATAATAGACACATATTTTATATTCTTTAATACCATTTTTAAATTGGAATATTTCATATTGCATATTGCATAAATCCACTGAGTCAAAGAAGTAAATTATGTTCAGTAAACAAATGACAAAAGAGAACAGCAGTTCTCCAGTGGTAGCACTCCAGCTTTGGCAGTCTTCCCAGCCCAGCTCTCTAGGAAGATGTCTCTTTGTTTTTTGCTGTACTACTTTCATAACTGTTCTCTTCCTGTTTACTTCTGTGAAGAACATGATAATGAGGAGCATGTAATGTATATATATTTTTCCTATACTATGTATAGAAAAGATTTATGAAAATGTGCAGCATTAATAGCTTCGGATCCAGCAGTAGGACGTGTTAATATTGCATTTCAGAAACCAAATATTAACATCACTGCAGGTTTGATTTGAGCCTGGCTTCTTTGTTTTCTTTCCTGGCTTCTGTGACTGTGGCTCTGTGGGGAGGCAAATGCACTTATGGTGGCCCCTGTGGAGCTCCACTTGCTTTTCTCCCAGCCACCACCAGTGTTAATGTGACACTTCAGTAACCACGTTCAAGGGAGCTTGTTTGTAGAAAGGCATTCACTGCAGTTCCCTTGAGAGTTAAATAAACAAAAAATACTGTCTTACCAGAATACCCTGCATGCCTCTTGAGAAAAACAGGCCTACACAGCTGGAATGGGTTAAAGGATGGGTGTTCCAGCTTTATCTCACATTGGATTAGATGGAGACTAGACAGATGGTTGCAACCTTGTCTGCGTGTTGCCACTTCATGTGTACTGCTCAGAGGTTCCAGGGATGGTTAATCCGTGGATGTAATGCTTACAAGACAATGTTTTCCTGGGTTAGTTTAGCCTGCTTAGAAATTGGGAATATGTAATCAGTTATGTAATTCAAATACCTACTTGTAAAGCCGCAATAAAGTATAAAAGTGGTCCGTCTCTTTCTAGTCTAACAACTTCTCTCCAGGTTACTAGACCTCTAGCAGAAATGCAACATAAGGCTGGCAAAGGTGATCAATTTGTTCAAACTATTCTATCTGTTGCCTGTCTCATGAACTTGTTTGTTTAACTATTTGCCATATCTTTATGATTTGTCTGTAAACAGTGTATATTGGCAATGTCTTTTGAGTGTATTGAGTCAAGTGGCAGACTTTTTGAAGGATTTCTTTAGAACTAGCTTTTCAATTTCATTTTCAAAAGTATGGGACACTAGGCTTATTTTTAAATAGGGAAAAATAAAATAAATATTTTTATTTTGGTTTTTGTCAGAGAAAGGCGTTCTGCCTCTTGGGAATCTCTTGGCTAAACCAAGCTAGAGATTGCAGATATTCAAGACTATCAAATATTTTTTTATAACTTACTTCTTTAACAACCAGGATGCAAGAGTTAAATGTAAGAAAAGAGAAAATATGAGAATTTCATCCTTCCTTTATTCTGTGCTTCATCTACTTTTCTTCCTTTGCCCTTTAATTTTCAGCATCCTTTAAAGGACAGGTAAATCTGACTGCACTGGAATTGGAGTATAACACTGAAAGTAGTACTACTTAAACTTCAAGGCTTGTTTGTTTAAACACATGGCCCCTAGGGATCTGTTGTATGTGTCTTATAACTTTCCCTTCTATCATAGATTGTTTGTTGTTGACAATGATCTTTTAATATATGGGATATATTAGTATAAAATTTGTAGGTGGTGTCTTGTGCTAGTTTGCAATTATCTCCTTATTCCATATTCACTAAGTTTACATGTTGGATCAGTTCCATGTGCCTTTTCCTAAATAACCTTTAAGCATTTGTTTCAATTATGGCATTTAAGTGTATCTCTTCTTTAAGGTGTAAGTGGCTCTCACGAGAAACAAAAACTGATTAAATTAAACAAAAGGAAGAAACAAATTAGGATAAGAATTTGAGATAAAATGAATTAATGTATTCACCCCTAAGCTTCCTTTTCTTCTTGGAAGAAGCACTTTGGAAACAGCAGAAAATGTGTGTTTAAAAAGAGGCCTGAAAAAGGGTAAATTTCTAGTGTGAAAGGAATCTCACTTGGTTGTTCTAGTAAGAATGAAAAGATTAATTTGCAAATGGAAATTACTTATACTTCACCATCAGACTTTAGGGTGACCAGGGAAGTGAAAGTGTGTGGTGTTTCAAGTCTTGTTGATCTGAGCTTTAATTGAGAAATGGAAGATTTTATAGTTAGTCTCAGAAGTGATGTACTACAGTTGCATGTTTGAAGCTCTTCTGCAGTGCAGAGGTTATATTTTTTGTTCTTATAAATTTATACTGAATCACTTGTTTCATGTTTGAATGCTGTTATGTGTAAATGCAAACTTGTTTGCAGCTTCATCTGCTTTTAATAAGGATGTTTTTATGTTGAAGGAAGTGAAAAGATGGCTAAACCTGACCTGTTTATAAAGACCTTTCTGTTACAATGTGAAGAAAATAATTTAAAATATCTTGTAGTGGTCCTATTCTTGGGCTTATAGCTTGCAATTAAGAAAAAAAGTAAGTCTACTATCTACCTTATTACTTTCCATTGTAGCATGCATCACAAATCTCAGTTACTATTTTGAATATTTTATTAACTGATTTGTTATCTTAGGACAAGATCCATTCTTTCATCATACATGCTTTTATAGGGCAATGCGTTGAATGCTTGCATTCTTGTAGATGCCTTTAATTTTGTGAGGCAAATAGTAGTTTTAAAATCCCAGTTTTTCTCTTAAGATTTAACTAAGTATCAGTGCAGGATAAAGTCTTATACCCTTTATTTGTAATGCATGGGGATGGACTCTTATGTCCAACTTACGAGTGAAGTTTGGAGCTTACAGTGCTTCTTAACCTCCTAATGGGATGAAATACCAATATTTGTAAAATATATTTGAATCTTCTTATTCTTTTAATATGTGTTTTAGCAAAGGGAGAACAGGGTCCTACTTAGCATTTTGGAGCAGGTCCAGAGGAGAACTGTGAAGATGATTAAAGGCATGGAACACCTGTCCTGTGAGGAAAAGCTCTGAGTTGGGGCTGTTAAGCCTGGACAAGAGAAGGCTCTGGGGAGATGTTAGAGCACCTGTACAGTACCTAAAGGAGGGCTGCAGAGGGCCTTCTCACAAGGCCAAGGGGTGATGGCTGTAAAATAAAACAGGGCTGATTTAGATTGGGTATCAGAAAGAATTATTTCCTGTGAGGGTGGTGAGACACTGGAAGATGTTTCCCAGAGAATCTGTGGATGCCCCATCTTGTGGAGTATTCAAGGCCAGATTGGGGGGGCTCTCAGCAACCTAGTGTAGTGAAAGGTGTCCCTGCCCATGGCAGAGGGTTTGGAGCCAGATGATCCTTAAGGTCCCTTCCAACCCAAACCATTCTATGATTCCATGTTCATCTAATCTAGACTATGCAATAACTTGTCCTGGGTTAACCAGTGACCTTCAAATGGAAGTGATAGCCAAACAGAAAATTAAGTGATCCTTCTAACAGCTTGTAATGCAAGGTTTTTGCATTTCAACAGGCTAAAGAGATGATGGGTTAGGAACCCCATGGGATTTTCACTTGGGTTTGCAGCATGACAATGTAGAGATGTAATTGCAGGTCCTCACTCTATGAGGAAATGGGATAAGAGCTTTTCCTTGACCCCAGACTAAAACTTCACATCTACAAAAGGTTTTGTAGGGAAGGTACTGTTCTACCCACTGTAAAAGTTGAATATGTCTATGAAGGCACTAGGTACCTACAAAATGTGCTACTGCTCTGCTGTCTTGGAGATTTTTGCTGACTGCACTGCACTCTAGTGGGGTTTTTAGAAAGCCTTAGCCATGCATCTGAAACAGTGTAAGCCTTGCAATAGTTGTAGAATTACAGTTTATTAGCTTGATTAATTTTCCTACTTTGAAGTAATAGTGTGGGAATTTCACATTCAATATGGTTCATCTGTGCTTTAAGAATAAATAATGTTGTGGGCTTGTAATATGATGAGCAGAGCCACGTATGCAACAAGTGTCAGTTGCTTTCAAGGCTGGATGTCAGAGAAGAAATACTAGAGTCAGTGCATGCATATAGGCATGAAACAAATGAAAAAAAAAAAAAGACAACCAAAAATATAGAGGGAACAGAAAGATGATTGGTGAGTGTGGAAGCTCTTTCATAGTTGCTGGCTATGTTTTTGGATGACTGTCAAATTTTGTTTCGGTGGTATAGTTTTGAGTTCTGCAAAACCACAAGAGAGCAGCTCATTTCCTTCTTTACCAGCAGGAGCCTCTGCTTTGAGGGTGATTACCTGCATGTTATGAACAAGAGTTGTATCTATTAAGTGGAGCCCAAGAATTAAAATACTGTGATTTTACAGCAACATCCGATGAAGCTGTAAATGAAGGTGCTAGATCATAACATATGGTTCAACATACAAATTATGTGTTACTTTCTTTGCTAGAGGTGTTTGAAGTCAACATTTTATAGGAACTTTTGCTTTTCTAGATGCTTCATATTAAAACTGAGAAAAGTGGTGTTGGGTGGTGCAGTTGAGGTGCTAAAGTTCATTGTGCAATAGGAATTGCAATGCATAAGGAATAGCTGTTCAACAGGACATTAAGCTGAAAACTAGTTTTTGAAATGTGCAAAAAACCTGATCTTTTAAATGTATTTTTTTAATAAAGCAGAAGCACATACTTTTGAGTTAGGTGGAGTTTTTTTGAGATTTCTTTATGAACATCATCTGTCTGAGATGCCTCTAGTGCTTAACCTGTGTAGGTTGAAATATCTGTGTAGTGAGAAAGCACAGTACTAAGTGTATGATCAGCAGTAGAAAAAGAACGCCTACATTTCACAAGTCCTGAAACCTCTCTTTCACTTGATACAGTGGTACAATTATTGTATTTTCTGTGACAAGCAGCAACCCAGGTACTATTATTAAAGACCACTTTCAGCTTTTTTGTGGTTCTTTTTTTGTGAAGTGTTGATCTGCTTTCACAAGAGAGAATGAAAGATTGTAACGTTCAGAAGAACTGTGCAGTATTCTTCCATGGAATTTAGATACTGTTGCTCAGGGCAAGTGCCAGTAATCTGGAAGATGTTCCAGTGCTGAGGGGCGAGATAGAAAATAAGTGGCTTAGTCCACTTCAAAGTGCAGATGAGAAAAACACTTTAAAGAATATGTTGGTATACAGTGGGCCTGGATTGATTAACGTTTATTTTTCTCGACTTGAATATGTAGTTATTGAGTCACTGTCTGTTTTGCTTGTCTATGGGTTGTATTGCCAGTATGTCCTTTGTGTTACTTGTGCTCCTGCAGCTGGGTTGTGGAAAGAGATACTTTTAAATGTTTTGCCACAGCTTCTAAAATATGTATTCAACAAGCAAAATTTATCTGCTTCATGGGTGTTCTGTGTCAGTTGTCAGGGCTTCTAAATGTTCCCAGTGGGCTCTTTCCTTTTCTAGACAGGTTTGTTGATGTTTGATTTGTACTTTATTTTCATAGGGCAGATGATGGATATCTAAAGCTTGGGTGCTTTCATTGTTGCTCCAGTTGACTATTGACAGTAGATATTATTTGAAGGATTAATTTTTAACATAAAGCTTCTTCTTCTTTATTGGCTTCATAATTCCCACCATTATTGCACTCCCCACTCTTCAGAACATTTCTCAATCTAATTTTTGTTGTATTTCAGGGAGTATCTTGGGAAGCAGTTGCAGTCAGAACAACCTCAAACGGCCACCGCACGGAGCTAAACAATTCCATCAGTTCATGCAGTTTGTGCTTACGACTACAGTGTGTTTGTTTTAAAATGAATACAAAGGAAATACTGAAATCACGTGCTCTTTGTCTGCTACGGGTGCATAAACATTCCAACTTTCCTCTAGTGTTGTTGGCTTATTAAAAATTTGTTTGTTCAACTAGTTCTACTGATTACGCCTATTAGCTTCTTGTTCTATTCTGAATGTATATGAAGAAATGTGGCTAATATATTGCATTTGTTTTATGTATTTATTCTCATAATAAAGACTATTATTAAAGGATATCCGTTCCATAATGGATATTATAATTAGCCTAGAAAAATTGTTCTTTTCTTTTAGTGGGTTATCAGTGTTGTCGCTTTCCAGGAAAAGCAAATTGTCCTCTTATGTCTCAGACAAATTAATAAAGCTTTGACTTAGTGTTTCATAGAAAGTGCAATAGCCTAAGAAGTACTGATTATCAGTACTAAAATATGTACCAAGTCTTGAAATAGTGTTACAATTGTATATAAAAGTAAATATATGGGTGGATTTTTTGTGGGGGAGTGGGGTAGTTCTCTTGTTGGAAACTACATTAAAAATCTGGAAATGAGAAGAGGAAAAGAAAATGAGCACTTCTCCATCAGTGAAAATATACCCTCAAGGTTATTAGTCCAGCTGTATTGCACCAGTGGTTAAGACTGTAGATCACAGATTAAGTCAAAGGTTGTTTTTTTTTTTTTTTTAAATGTGCACTACTAACTGCTGAACTTGTAATTTCATGGAGTTTTTGGTTATTGAAAAGACTTGTAAATGTTAGGGTTCTGGTTTCATTCTTAAATCTATTGTATTTCTTTTATATTAAGCCAGATAATTTGGCTATCAATATTTTTTTCTGTGTTTTGTAGCTTCTGAGAGTATAAAATATGTAATCAATAAATTTAAGATGATCTTGGCTTGGCATATGGAAACAGTTTTGTTGCATAGGTAGAAGCCTGGCTCCAGGCACTTGCAACACCAAACAGTTAATATTCTTGTGATTCATTGTTACAATTAAAAAAAAAAAAGTGAACATAATTCTTAATCTTGTCAGTACTCATTTGAGATGCAGGTCTCTGAGGAAGCTTAGAGTACTTTGTCATCAAGTGAAAAGACTAATTGGGAAAACTTTCCTTATCCAGCCTGGATTTTCATCATATGTAATTAAAATTTGATCACTGTTGCAAGGGAGAGAGAAAAGAGTCAGAGGACTACAGGTTGAGAATTTCTTGGTCTGCTTAATTAAAATTGGATTGTGTTGCTTAATGACTTACTTACTTTTGTATATAGAAGGCAAAGGCTTTGATATTGTAGTCAGTATCACAAGGATAGATGCTTGTGAAGCCTGAAAGAATTAACCCTCACTCCACGTAAAGTCAGTTTATCTGAGTATATCTTAACTCAGCCCTGCATATCCCGCAGGGCTGGGGGATAACTGGTGGTGTGGGAGGCAGTTGGGAGAACAAGGGTGCACCTACACTGCTGTTCTTACCTCGGGTCAGTTGAATTCTCTTTAAATGAATCTCTGAGTCCTCCCTGCATTTCACACTTCAATTTACATTCCATGGTGGTGTCAGCCCAGGAGTGGGGTTCTTCTCCAATAAAGCTGAATCTCAGGATGTACATCTTGCATGATGTACGTCACACTGTGTGTCTTGGCTACGTGGCAAGTGTTTAGTCTACTGGACCACTTAAGATTTTGTTTGAAGTATGGCCTTCAGAAATGCATGAGGAGTGAATGCTGAATTAACACCAAGTGTCTTGCTCTACAGATCAGCTTTTCGTGTCACACTTGTCATTGTCAATGGGACCTAAAACTGCGATAAAAGATTGTTATGGTTGCAGCCGTAATCTTGGGTCCAAGAACTGTGGCATGGCATTAATGGGAAAGGAATATCTCCCCACCTTCAAAATCAAGTGTGTCGTTTCCTTTTCCAACGGGAACACTAAAGCACTGCTGAGTAAGGAGATCTGAGGTTGAATTGTAGAAGTAAACATGGTGAATTCTACCACTGGAAACCTCTTCAGTTTCTGGAGGAGCTAGAAATAACCAAGTTACTCATAATGTGAAACAAAATTGCTTACAGGGGTTGACCCGAACCATCGGAGTGTTATTTTCATGTATTACACAAATAAATTCTCCTCTCCTGCTTTGCTCGGATTATCCTGTGCATAATTTAATTCTTCATCATGTGGTGTGTTTCTAAGCTGTGTGATACCTGGCATTCTCTGACATTTAGTTCCCACCTTGTGTCCAACAGCTCTCTAATTAAAGAAATGGTTCTGAAGTTTCACTTATATCCCTCTATGTTATTGATGTCCTGGTGCCTGTGAAACCTGAAAGCCTGCAAGCTCTGAGATTTCCAGCTGCCAGTGGTAACATTCAGGTGGCTCAAAGTGAGTGAGTTCCTGCCAACAATTATGCCTTAAGAAGCCTGGAAACCTGCAGGGGAGGGTATTATGTAAGACTTTGCTGTGCAGCCAGTAATTTGGACTGAAGTTGCCAGAGCTGAGATTTCTGCAGGAGTCAGACTGCTCATGGTGTCCTATAGGGAACACATCCCTGGGGAATCCTGGAATAGCAGGGAGCTGCAGAACAGTTTCCAGATGTGGATTCTTCATCTCCCATCCCACTTGTTGGCAGTGAAAGGCCTTTATCCATGGTCCCAAGAGAGAAAAGAGGACAGAGCTGTTGAGCTTTTAACCTTCAGAATCAGGAAAATCAACCAAAAGATTTTGTTGAATTTTAATTAATTAATAAAGCTTTCTATTGAGTCTGCTTTTTTGTCTCACAAGCCTAGTGCTAGCTTTTGCTACTGAGCATTGTTTCTACTATTCACCTGTCTGCATTACTGGCTTTACTTGCTCAGCCTCTTCCTCCCAAAATCTGGCATGATGCAGGCAGGCAGATGCCATGGTGGCAAGTTGGATGCTTCAAGGCTGTGTGATGACAGTGTGGGTAGAGCTCAGTGTTGGGAAGAGAAATGTGTGCCAGCAGCTTCCTTTGTTCCCTCTGGTGATGTGAAGATTTAGGGACGGTTGGAGATGAGCTGCCATGGACTGACTTGCTCCTAAAGTAAGGAGATATAGTCACCATCCTCCAAATTAGGGTAATCCATCTTCTCTGGGTGAAATTCACCATTTTCCTAACTTTTTGATTTTGCTCTTAGGTTTCATCCAACAATAAATGGAGTTTAATTTTCCTTTAATTTTCCTGGAGTTTAATTAAAGAGCTTTTGAAATCTTTATATAAATTGACTTTCAAGTTTTGCATTTGAGTTTTCTTTTACTTTGCTGGTTAAGTGATTTTCTTGGAACTTTGGTTTTGGTTTGAAATCTGAAGGGGAAACAAATTTGAGTAAGTTTTCAAGACATAGCAACTGTGAAAAGAATTTAAACCTGTAACAATTCTGTGTAGGAGGGATGCATGATGAAGTACTGACACTTAGAACTAAGGCAGGAAAATGCCTTTAATCCTGAGCTTACTGAATGTTTATTCCCACAAGCTGGTTGACATCTTAAGGCCTGCAGTCAGGTGAAGAGGAGGCCAGATTTTGCTCTAGGCCAGTGTGAGATACTCTGCTGGAAACAAACCAGGGCTGAGCAGGGGATGGGCTGGCCAGGCCCTGGGTGTACCATGCTACCTCACACCTCTTTTCAGTATCTCATCTGAGCTTCAAAAATACCTTTGTGCACCTGCCCAAACAAATGAAGATGGTCACTAATTTCTAATTAAACTTCTAATTGGAGCTGCTGGGTCTATACCTTTTCAGGAATATGACATGCTGGTTTCATGCAGTAAGTGCAAGCAGTAAGTGACAAGTAGTCAGGGGCAAATTGGTTGACTCATCTCTATACAAAAGCTTTTGCTTTTCCCTTTGGCAGCTTCTGCAGAATCGTTGGGAGTTGACTTCTTAGAGCCACGTGTTGTCAAAGCTGAGAGAGCTCATGCTCTCGTGATGACCAGGTATGTTATTAATTGTATTTGCTTCCTCCTAGGCTCCAAAATGACTATTAAAGAAGTCTGAACTGCTAAGATTTTCAAATGGCCAAGGGGATCATCATTTGAATACCACAGAAAGCAACAACCTGTCTTGCAAATGTTAGGTGCTGCATTTAGGGAGTTACACACCTTGTGGTGTGTATATTTCATTGGCACAGCTGGTTCTGAGATGCATGAGACATTGCTGAACACAAGTTGTACTAAAAACTGCCAGTGTCCTTTGTTTAAGAATATTTTTCATGGCCTGCCCCTTGGCCTTACTGCTCTTTTTAACCTAAATTACTGTATAGTAAGGAGCCTAATCAATAAAAAAAAAAAGGAATAATGACTGATTGCTTTGTAGTGCTTGGTTTCTGTTTCTTGGTTATGTCCAAGATAATTTCTGTACTATGGAAAAATGATTTTAATTTGAGGCAAAAGTGGAAAAAGGAAAAAAAATCCTTCTTCATATAAAAGAAGATTATATGTGTATATACATGTATATATGTGTGTGTATATAAATATATTGACTTGATAATCTCACAGATTTTTCCCAGACGTGCACAATCTTTTCCCTCTGTGTGAAAACTAAATCTGCAAAAGGGAAAAATTAAGATTTTCAAGAGCCATCTTTGGTGCTTTTCTGAGTATATTCATAATATAATTTTCCCAAGGCTTTTCAGTTTGCCGTGTCTGGATTCTGTGCAGAGACAAACTGTCAAGGTGAAAATAACTTTTTCAGTGTCATTCATTAAGTATTTTAAAAAATGCTGCATGTATCCAGCTCTGCCAAGAATGTACAAAGAAACTGGACAGCTGATTGCAGCAATGGTAGTTAAAACCTATTGATTTGGAAATCACAGAACTACCACAACATCAGACTATTTTATAGGAAGAAAACATGATAAATTGTGGACTTAAAGGTCATCATTCTCTAGGCAATTTTTGTGTGGTTAGGGAGGGTACAAAACAAGTCTCTTCTGTCAGGTGTAGGTGGCTGAAATGCAGCTTTGGATTATGAGTCTGTCGGTGTGGGGATCATGGCAACAGCTTTTTTTTTTCCATTTTTTGTGCTAGAAGATCACAGGCTATCTCCATCTTTGAGATTTGCAAAGATTACAATGCATTTACAAAGAATCACTTTATCTGGTTTCCCCAGCTGATGCACTTGAAAAGAGCTGGTCCTTTCCTATCCAAGTGTCTGGGCAAGGGAGCACTGGTGAAATACTAAAATCCATCTGGGATGTCTTTGGTGAAGTCTTTTTACAGGAAGTGTATAAATTGTACCTCCTGCTGTGTGTCTGAATGTCACACCTCAAAATTTCAGTTCTTAGATGTCATCTAGTTCTTTCTATATTATATCCTAATTTCTTTTAGAATTGGTAGAATTTCACAATTTAAATATATTTTGTTGCTATGTCAAGCAGATGATGGATGAGACCTAGAATAAGGGAAATGTTTTAGAAAAAGTAGTTACTTTCCTCTAGTAAGAAAAAACTATTGATGCTTCTTCTATCTTGTTGTATTTTACTTCTATCTTGTTGTATTTTACCTGTTTTTCTTAAATATTCTGGTTCAAATTCTATAAAATACTATTTCTAAAGAAATAGTCAAGATTTTTGTCATATTGCTCTTAATCTGGCAAGCCTGTTTTCTTTTTCTTTATTTTCTCCCACTTAGAAGCATTGAATGTCCTGAATTTTATCACCTCTGACTTCATATGCACAGTGCTGATTTTTTTTCTTCTAAGAAATCTGGAATGGGATGAAATCTTTTCTTAAAGAGAATACATTAAGCTTCCTATATTTCGTGTCTCTGGAAGTTCCAACTTTCTTATCTTAACCTGGGCTGAGCTTCATGGCTTTGTCTGCCCCACAGGGACTAGGCACTGTAACTTCTTTTAGTCTGTTTGTTCTGTCGTGTCTCTCTGCCCTTTCTGGAGAAAAAAGGAATCTTGTTGATTTCTGGAATCTTCCTTTTATGGTCTTTGTTTCCTAATCCACTGTAGTAATTGATAACTTCCATGAACCCTTGTGATGTTGTAAGTCAGCATGGAGGACAAGGGGTGGATCATTCCATCAAACCACTGACATTATTTTTTAGTCTTCTGTTCTCCATCCTGTGTCCCTGCTCTCAGTGCACAGTCTGAATTTCCCGTTAGCTGGTTCATTGCATGCAAAACAACTGTACACAAGTGAGGGCTTTCTTCTCTTGTACTGGGGTGACCTCTGGTCTACTCTGGCCTTCATTTCTGCTACATAATCTCTGGCATGTTTTATGAAAATTTTGGATTCTAAGTTTGTATTTTGAGGAGACTGATGTTTTTTTCTGCAGCAATGGGTGTGCAAACACATATCTCTTGCTGGCTGTGAGACTACTCTTTAAACTTTTGTTGTAGGCAGATATGGGAAATCACAGTTTTCAAAAAAGTTTTAAAAGGCAGTTCATAAAGACCATTTTCATACAGTGCTTGTAATAGATGTATTTTCCTTTCACTCTGGTCATACCTCACAAGATTCAGGTTCTGCAATATCAGCAAGATGATAACTTGAAATTTAATCTGTGTGCCCTGAACTCATGAATGCCTGACAGAATTAGGTAACATATTATCAATATAAAAAAAATCTGAAATAAATAAATAATAACAAAAATAATAAAAAGGTAAATTATTCTAATTAGTTTCCTAATTACCATAAATTATTAGCAGGGAAGTGTAAACCACATTTTGAGAAACACTGAAAGGAACTCCATTGCAGCTTGTGTAGACTAATGACTGACACAAAAGTCTGCTAATGACTTACACAAAAGGAAGTAATTCTTAGACTTTGTCAAGGTTACTGATCTGTGTGATGGCACAGATCTCTCCCACTGGTAAGTGTCTCAAGCCATATTTAATTTGAAATATTTGTGATGCAACATCTCTAGCTGTTTGCTTTTCCCTTGTCCCCAGCTGAGGATGTTTGTCAGGTAAAGGGATGTCAAAAGAGCTCAGCAAGTGGAGGATCTCAAGCTGCCCTTCAGCTGTCAAAAGCTGCTGTGGCCTTGCAGGAGGTGTACAACAATTGATGCTGTTGACTTTCCCCTTCTCTCTCTGCAGACAGACAGCTACCACCTGGCTTGCCTTCAGGAAACAAACAAACCCAACCCCTTGAGGACAATGTGCTGAGGCTTCAGGGCAGCACACACGTGGCTGTTTCACTGTCCCCCAAACGTGCCTGGGTTGACTGCCTGGTCCAGTGCTGTGTCTGGATACAAGTGCCAGCTCCAAGTGCAGGGAAGAACTGCTCCACGTTCCCACTTAACCTGCTGGCTCTCTGGGAGCATGGCAAAGCAGCAGAAGGAGTCTCATGGCTTGTGATGAATGTATTTAGTTGCTGCCAATCTGTTCCCTTCCCTAAGCAGACCCACAGCTTCATTTTTCTCTCTTCCACCATATCTGCAGGAAAACGTGGTCCCCCTGAGGCACAAACACCAAGCAAGCCAGGAGAGGTGGTATTTTCTCCTGGTGCAATTATGGCTAAAAAGCTCCATGCAGCTTTTCCAGGGGTGAGAATTATTAGTACTTCCTTTAATGCTACTATTTTTCATTCTTGATTATTTTCTTTTTCTATTATGTGACGCTGTTAGAAATTGCAGATAAAACTTGTCATTCTGTGAAGTGGTAGGTAAGCTATTACCTCCTGAAGTGCCTGTGAAGCGAGGGAAATAGAGTCAGACTTGATCAAATGGTGCTTCTGAGACTTACTCAAAGGGCCAATAATAGTCTTGTGACTTTCTAGATTTAGGCTGATGTGTGTGCCATGCCTGAGAGGTCATCTTTCACCAAATGGGGGCAGGAGGAGCTGGGTGGGTTGTGCAGCTAAAAATACTTGGCAGCAGTGTGTGCAGCTAAAGGATTCTGCTGCGTCCCTGTAGCCTGGCTGGGGAGCTGGGGCAGGGAGATGGCCTGGAACATCCTTGGTAATAACCCAGGTCCAGGTGATGGGGAGGTTTAGGCTCTGTGAGGGGGTACTAGGGGGAAATAGGCAGTTTCCTCTAGCTTCTACCTGGATTCTTGTTTTGGTAAGTTCACCTTTCCCAAGCCCCAACATCCTGGTTTTGTTCCTGGTATTGCTTTTGGACAAATTAAAGTGATGCCTTATATACCTGAAGTATGTAATAATTTCTGTTTTGCTTTCAAAGAGCCTCCTTAGTGATGATCAAAGGCAAAAACCCTTAATGGTTTTGTGACTTTTCTGAGCTTTAAGAACCTCTGCTCCCAGATCAGGTAGTAAGTCATCTGTCCATTTAAAGTACCTTTTGGCTATTGTCTTTTGAATACAATAATTGCCATGAAAGGCCCTTACAATGGGGCCTTTCAATGCATGAAGCTTCTTTAAGTGTTTGGGAATTTGCTTCTAATAAACATTACTTTAACTGAAATGCATGCCCTTTTCCTAGCATTTTTGAAAATGAGTATCTGGTGAGTCACAAGTGGTGACCAAAGTAGAGGAAAGTGCTTTTTCTCAGCACAACTTTGAATTAAAGGAATTAAAACTAAAGGTTGCAACATTATCAGGAGCTCCTGTGTAGCATAAATAACTTAGTGATGCTGCTTAATTAAAGCAGTGCTTGGGAATACTGTTTAATCATCACTGTTTTAGCCCGGGATGTGTAATAAGCCAAAGAGGTTAAACCAAAGCAATCTGTGTTCTGATGCAATTTGTTATGAAAACATCAGGGTTTACGCCAGGGGAAATGAGCAGGCTCCACAGCTAACTTGCTGCATAGCCTCCCTCCCCAGGCATGGCATCAGGAGGTCACTGGTTTGTACTAAACAAGAAGGTTTCCATGAGAAGAGCCCAGCTCTTTTGGCAGACACCATGAGCAGTGCAGGGCATTGCTTGGTCACCCCGTTTTCCCCAGACCGCTGTGGCAGCTTGAGCAGGGCACCAGTGGGGGATCTGCTGTGTTTAGCTGCTCTGGTGCACTGCCCTACAGTAAAAGTGATTCCTGATTTCATCCCTTTTAAAGGCTAATTCAGTGATCTGGTTTTCCTGGACGGATCCTTGCAGAGGCCTCTCTCTCCCGAACCAGAGGATTCAGGCACGTGCAAGTGTCTGTGCACGAGGTAATGGTGCTGCAGAGGATGGAGAAGGTTTGCACTGGGAGTGGGAAGGCTCTGAAGCAAAGTCACTCCCCTGCTTCTCTGTTAGTATTTCCTAGTGCTTAACCACCATCCCTGAAGGACTGTGGATCCTGGAATTCGTGGAAGCAGAGCATTGTCCTGTGATTGTAAGAGAGGCTCATGAAAGATCAGCAAAGGCCTGGCTGGTTGGTTCTGGGTCCCCATTCTCAGAGAATGTGATATCAACTGCCTTTGTTTTAAGTGTTGATCCTTTCTCCTGTTCTTCCTTTTGGGAGATTGGACCAGAAACCAATTCCTCTCATGGCTTTAAACCTTCCTGCTTCCAGATCTACTGAAGCTTTGGTAAGGATCACAAAATCACAAGATGGCAGGGGTTGGAAGGGACCTCTCAAGACCATTAAGTCCAACTCTCCTGCTAAAGCAGGTTCTTCCCCAGCAGGTTACACAGCAGCACATCCAAGTGGGTTTTGAATATCAGCAGAGGAGTCTCCACAACTTCTCTGGGCAGCTTGTTCCACTGCTGTCTCACTCCAAATAAGGAAGCTTTTCCTCATATTCAAATGAAATTTTCTTCATTTCAGTTTGTGTCCTCATTATTATAACTCATTTTTGTGCTGACATTTTCCTACAGTTGCCAAAACTTTGGTCACAGCAGCTCTCCTCCAGATACCTCCTCTAGTAAATTAGAGAGAAATCACTTAGAAACACTATTACCTCTGTTTCTAGTGGGTCCTGATAATATCACAAACTCTGCTTTCCTCCTCAAGCCAGAATACAAAAATTAAGATCACCACTGACTTGATGCACTAGAGGTGTCAGAAAGTCCTGACGCGAACCTCACATCCATGTTAGAAAGAATTGGTTTATGAGGTATGACTGTGTGCCTGTTATCTATAAAGGAGCTGATGCCTCTTCCCAAACAGAAAAATCTTAAGCGTGAGGGCACAGGCAGAACTCGTAAGGTGGTGTGTAACTGGAGCCTCAATTACCACATGGTTATGCTGTGTTTTTATTGTCTTTGCCAGGTCAGACTCATGGCTGTCTGGGACAGGTTGCAGTATTAGACCTACCTTTAAAAATGCCTTAATTAAGTTGTTTACTCACACAACTACTTTTTGTTTGCTTCTCTAGGAGAGCAAAGCAGCTCTTGTTAATGTGGTACTTCATCATTATCTTGTATCAGAAGACTGCTGGTTTGTCTTTATTTCACACAAAAAGAGCCACTCTGTGATATGACAATACGCTTGAGTACCATTACCTGAATTTGCTTTTTTTCTCTTGCATCTGAGGAACTCAGTGGTCAAATATGTCAATCTTCACTTCCCTCTTAACCATCCTGAATCATTTGGGTATTACTATTGCCACTGTCCATTCCCATGGCAATGTGCTTTTGAACATAATAGGGAAGTCACTTCTGGCTGTCTCAAACTCCATTCCCCCAAAGCTGTTTTCCCTCTTTGAGTAGTTTCTTTTTGATCTAAGTGCAAGGATGTTCTGTTCACATCACACAGGTATTCTTGTTTCATCGGTGCCATTACAGTGACCTCATAATTTATTTCATGTGTAGCCAGACGAGGATATGCGGGGAAGATATGTAGCATTAAGTAGGTGTCCAATCAGAGATAACTCTGTGCCACCTTATAAATCTGGTGGTACTTGAGGGAAGAGTTACTGCCCTTCCTGTGCTGACCCGTTTCACATCAGTATTTTGTGTCTACCTGTCCTCCTCCATTTGTGTCATTCCTTCTCTTCATCCTTCACTGGTTGTTAACCCAAAATACCACCAACATAACCTAAATATTGGCTGCTGTGAATGAGCCTGTCTGCATTCCTGAGGAATATGACTAGTGTGATTCTACAGAAGCTTTTAAAGCTTTGGAAAATCATTGTATGTAAGGGTAATATATATATATTTAATGTGTGTGTATGTGTGTTTTCCTGATTTTGTTAGCAGAGAAGATGAAGCTTTCCTGCTTTCTCTAGTTGTGGAGCTAAGGAGAAGTTAACTCCTGGTTTTGCTTGCAAGACTTAGAAGTCTTCTAACATGTTTTCCTGAAATGCAGGGCTGCTTTTGCATGCATGTAGCTACATAATAAACTCTAATTAAGAGGATTTGCAGTCTTCTTCCTGGGCTGATTTGCTTTGAGGTGTTTCCAAAGTTTAAAATGGTGATTGTTAATGCAGCAGAATTATTTTTTTATTTTTGTAGTCTTAAAAATTTTGTTTAGGTGATAAGCTGTTAGTGACTTGTTCACCTTAAAGAAATTGTTTAATAATGCTATTGGTGACTACTCTGACCATGTTACCATCTATCCTGCACATTTACCTCAAAACCAGGTAATTATTAGCTGTTGAATTAATGTTACAAACTTAAGGCTCTCCAAGACAATGAACTGGAGCCTGGAAGGTCCCCAGTTTGAAATCAATATAGTTGTGGTTATCCAGCTCCAAGTGGATGGTGGAGCTGACGGTGGGAACAGGCTGTCTCTTCATGAATGACACTGTCTCACATTGGGAATTAAATATTGGGGCAGAGAATGGGACAGAGTAATCTGAGCACTTGCTTTAGACACAGAAAACAGGTCAAATCTTGTAGGTACCTGGTTTATGATACTTGGGAATGGGGCTGTGATCCAGCCTCACTTCCAATGGGCCTCAGCTGGGGAAAACAGGTGAAGAGCATAGGCTGTAATGAAGAGCACACAGGTGCAGTGCATGAACTATAAGGGGTAAAAACCTTGGGCTTGAGAGGCAGGGGGAACAGATGCTAGCAGAGGCTTGCAGCTGGTGAGGGCTCACGATGTTCCTCTGTCTGAGCAGACAGCCTGAAGCCTTCCAACAAGGTATGGTGCTGCTCTAGATTATTACGTGTTGTGGCATGTGGGCTATGTTGTGGAGTGTGCTGTGCCACATGTGGTGAGCCAGGCAGGAGTTCGAGTTGTGCTGTGACAAAATCTGAGTCAGGGAATCAGCTACATGGAATGGATCTGCTCCAGCAAAGCAAATGGAGACACTTCCCAAAGAGCTCCATGCTGGTGGTCAGAATACCCAGCTGGAGAGAGTTACCTGGTTTAACACTGATAGTTCAAATTAGGCAGATGAGGTATTTGAATGTGAGTATTTGCAGCCTGAATGAGTCATCAATTTTTTGAGGCTTGGGGATTTTTTCATTTAGACTTAAGCTTAAATTCTTTTTTGAATTAATGGGAAGTCTCCCTAAATAGAATGGAAATCAAATCCAGCCAGATAAACTTGATTTCTTCTTATATGGCAATATAAGTTAATCTACTTAACACCTGGATTGGAAATAGCTTTTGTGAACACAGAGGAGCTGATATAATATTGTCTTGATTTTTAATGTAGCAGTTTATTGTGTCTCTCTAAAATTCAATGTAAAATATCATCCACTTGGATAAAAGAAGTATTGAGTGGATAACTACAGAATTTATTGGATTTATTTAGATGAAGCTTTCTCATAAAATGCCTTATGAGCAGGTTGTGATTCCATCAGGGTGATTTGTTCTTTAATGTATTTGACTCAATTTTCTGTTTAGAATGGGATTTTGTTATTGTTTTCAGCAGTTATGTGATTAACTGATGCAATTGGTTTGATCTAAATGAGCTGCTTTAAGTGCATAAGCCAAAATCTATCACTTTATGTATCTTGATTGGAGAAAAACAGCTTTGTTATTAAGAGAAAAAGTGGAGGCAATGGGATAAGAAGAAGGATTTGATGCTTGGGAAGCAACAGTAAAGGAGCATGATCAGGGAACTTTTCTTGACCTAAGCGGTATCTAAAATGCCAATCCCAGACACAATAACCTGTTTTTATATCTGTCGTGAGTTCAGGTGTGAAATGAAATCTCCTTTTGCAAATTAGTTATATTGCAGCAGTTGCTCCCTGGCCCGATGGGGCTGTTGCCCTTTTTGCTTGGCCTTGAGCACGCCGACAGCATCTCCTGTGTTTGCCTGGGACAGGGCCTCTCATCCCTCCCGTGTTGTATTAGCTGCAGAGCCTGGGTGTTTAGAAGCTGAGCACTATTATTTATAATTAAAACTTGAGCATGTGCAGTGGGCTGTTTAGACAAAAAAAAAAAATTGTGGTCACATTCAAGGCAGTAGTTTTCTACTCAGTCTCCTTCTTTAGGTGTGTAGAATACAGCAGAGGATGAATTACCAGCAGTCATGGACAATAGCAAATGTTAATTTGTTGAATTAGTTTGGTGACGGACAGATCTCAGTGTTAAGAGGGGAAAAAGACCCATTCAGATAACTTTTGGTTACTTTGGTTACATTTTTCCCCTCTTTGTGGAAAAGGCATGAGCTCTGCATTTGTGGCCATGAGGTTACAATAATGCATAGGGAGAAATCCTTACTGTGCTTTCTTGCAAATTTGCAAGGCGTTTTACCTTTTAGACTGCAAAGCAGCAGTTTCTCCTTTATTTTGTGGTACTTCACTGTGGTTTAAATCCTAGCAGATGGACTGGGATGCTCAGTTCCTGAGTTTTATTGTGAGTCTTCATGAACTGAGCAAAGCCAACTGAGTGAATCACAGAATGGTTTGGGTTGGAAGAGACCTCTAAAGATCAGGGACACTTTCCACTAGACCAGGTTACTCAAAACACTGTGAAAACCTCCATATATGGAGCATCCACAACTTCTCTGGCAAACATCCCACTCAGGTGACCCACTAGCTCATTAACCATCCTCATTAACCACCACCACCCCTTCCCATCCTTGGTATAATACACAGATATCATTCCCTTTGTATAAAGGGAAAACCCCTTTAAAATGTCTGTAAAAGGTCCACAAATATTTACAAAATATCAGTAAATTCTCCCTGGAGCCCTTGGCATTTTTGATTTCAGAATTTCTGTGATATTTAATGACCTGAATTGTACAAAATAGAAGGATAAGGATTTTGCCAGGGTTCTGCAATGCCTTTGCCAAATGTCTGGCTTATCCCATCCTTCTGGGGGTATATCTGCATGATATATGGTATATGATTTAAGAAGGGAGTAAGCTCTGGCTGCCCAAGAAAATGGATGTCTGCAGCATCCTAAATGTTCTCTGAAAGGGTGGGTGCAGCAGAACTCTGGTTTGGCTGCAGAGAGATTAACATCTATGGAAACAGCAGGTGTTTTTCACTGGCTGGAGAACAACTATTTAAAACAAGGCAGGTAATTGCATGTAAGAGCTAAGGTCAAAAGGAGAATTGAATCCTCTGCACAGCTCTTTAGTGGTGGCTTCATTTGCATTTGTACAATGGGTTGGATAATCTGCTTTTTACTGGGGGATAGTTTCAATTTTGGTTTGGGTTTTTTGGGCTTTTTTTGGTTTTGCCTTTTTTTTTTTTAAGGCTGAAGCCGTATTCTGACTATCTCTTGACATATAGAAAATCACTGATAGCAAAGGTGAAATGAGTGACTTTCCATGGAGTGTGAGCAATATGATTCTTATTTAGTCTCCAAAATTCATCACTGGTTTTCTGTTCTAGAAAGGAAAGTTCTGATTCTTCAGTTTATTCATCTGCCTATTAAATTGAGATATTTGTCATGAAAAAAATTCAAATTTTAAAGTTTCCTATAGCTCTTCACAGAATTACATTTCCTTATGCTCTGTAGGATGGGGAGTCCAGTGTTACAGGAGAATAATTATTTTGCTGAGTTTCCAGTGCTTTTGAAACCAGCGATTTATGTTTTGGGTTTTTTTGATCACTTGCTATTACAAATGAACACTCTAAATCTTCAGCTTTGTTCTCTGAAAGCTGGAAGTGCTCTGGAAATGTTAGTTGGCAGAGGTTTACTGAAACACTACTACTTTGTTACTAATTCTGAAATATGGAGGAAAAAACATGCTGGCTTGTGTATTTTACCTGGTCAGGTCTCAAATACTGTTTGGTTGAATGAGAGAATAAGATTGATTTAATTCTGCTGAAAATGCAGAACAGTGATTAACGAACCACCCAAAAATTTAGAATAATCAGTTCATGTAAAGAAGTTAGTTTGTTTCTTTTTTCCCCTGTTAAATGGGAGGAAAAAACTAAAAGAACTATTTAATGGGAAATTCAAACATGTGTTCACCGTATACATTTTGAAAGATAATTTATGATCTAAATTTCAGAGTGAAATAAGCAAGCATGGACCATGGACTTCAAGCTAAAGAATCTTGTTATGTTTGATCGTTATTTGGAAAATAAAACCACTATTTTCTCTGTTTTTTGCCATACTTTTCCAGTGGGATTTACAGCCTATTTAACACTAGAGCAAGGGTTATCACTTCTTTGCTAGGCCTTCATTTCTGTATTCAAACTCCTCTGCAAAATGGAGTTCCCCAAAACAGGTCTCTAATGTTTCCCCAACAGTTTATCTGCTCCAAATACCTGAGAGAAGACATTCTTCACTTTCTAGCTATGACTGCTCTGTATGAAAGGCCCATGTGTTCCTGATGTGTATATATATATATGTATATATGCATATATATACTCAGATGTAATTTTGCACTGCACAAAAGACCATGGAGACTGAAGCAGACTGAAGTAAACCAAATAATTTTGTTGGTATAAAACCAAATGAATGAGACACGAGCATAAAGGCAGTAACCACCAAGGCATGGCAAAAGTCCAGGAATACAGAAGAGCTCCAAAAGGGTAGAGACAAGATACTCTAGGAAGCTGCAACCATTTTATATTTCTGTGGCAGAAATGCCTGGGAGATGCTGTATCTACAGCACGAGCTCTCTGTGCGAGCACAGGAAGCGGTGGCCGGTGGTGTGGCAGGCCTTTAGACCTTGAGCCATGGCCAAGGCTGAGCCTGCTGGGAACATGTGGATGTGGTCTTTGTGGCTGAGCTGACAAAAGAAGGTGCCAAAAGCATTTGCAGAGCACATCTCCACCTGCTTGTGGAGCAGGGGAATGTGGTTCCTTTCCAGCAGATGCACCCAACACAGCTGTGTGTGCACAGGGCTGGTGCTAGATGCATAATGTGCATGAATTTGCCATGTAACATTTCATGCCACATTGTTGGAGCCCAGGGCACAGGGAATATTTCCCTGCCTGTCCTGACAAGCCCTGATTCTCAGGAAAACACTGCTTTTGACCTTCGTCCATTGAGAGGGCTTCCAGGACTTTAGGATGAATTGGAATCTATGAGTGTGTAAAATAGAAAGTAGTATAGTTTATCATAGTGTGAAAAATTCAGAGTTTTGGGTTTTTTGGTATGGAGGTAGACAGGAGACTAAATGGAGGATTTTGGGCCTTGTATGATCTCCTTCTTGTTCTTTATCTGCTCCATTTTCTGCTGTGTTGGTGGCACAGGGTGATTGGCTGGGGAAAGCTGCAATGCAGATTGCATGACAGACAAATAATCAGTTATCGGTAGAAGAGTAGAAATAAAGTATGTTTTAAGAGTTAATTGGACAAAACAGCTTTAAAAGACCTAGAAACTGTACATCTTGTGACCTTTGTGCTGTCTTCTCCTCGTGCGCTAAGCCTGGTGTGGACAGTGTGCAGAACTTCTGATAAGATAAAACTAAACAATAACCTGAAGGCTTAAAAAGTCCCGTTCATCTCTCAGTTCTGGCACAGAACTTTTATTAGGGGTCTCCCACACAGGGGGCCCCAAGGGATTTTGCACACCACATCAACTGTTTGGGTGGTTTTTTGCCTCTGCACCTAAGCCTGTGGATGCTGGAAGCTGTGCTTGTTGCCTGTGTGTTTGGAGGGAGGCTTCGGAGGGTGAGTGTTTTCTCCCAGCTGCAGCAGAGCAGATGCAGGTGCCAGGCAGCAGCACACATGTTACAGCTCTGTGCTGCCTGTGCCTGCCTCTGCTGGGGTCAGTCTCTCTGACGGGATAAAAACAGGTTCCCTGGGCTCTTCTCTGCCTGGAGGCTGAACTCAGGGGTTTCCAGAGCGCTGTGAGGAGCAGGAGAAACTGGTATCACAGATGGGATCACAATTCAGATCTGTAGGTTTTTTTTCAAATTTACAGAGGCAAAATTTCTCATTTCCTTGCCTTACATTGTCTCTAAAACATGTGGAAGTGAGAGAGTGGAAAGTGTATCGTCTCTTTCATAAGCTGAGGCTGGAAGAAACATCCATGATATCCAAACAATAGCACTTCAAAGGAGAGGTTTAACAAATGCCTACTGGGCTGCTCTCCATGGATGCAGGACGAGAAGGCATAATGAGATTTGTGGGCTTTTTAAATGATGAAAGGTGTGTTTGCAATTGAGCAACTGCCAATTATTTAAAAGATGAAAAGTAGGCATAGTAATAAAATTGAAACTTGAAAAAGAAAGACAACAGGGGAATTGAGATTTAAAGAGATTTTGGCTTTCTCTATTCAATAATGTATTGCTGGTTGGTCGGGCTTTGTAAGCTGATATAGGTGCTGTAACAACAGGATCGTGGTTCTTTTGCTTAATAAGTGGGTGCAAGCAAAGCATCTTCAGATCCTTTTTGTGGATAACAGCACTAAAATTATGGGTATGATGAATTGAACATAAAAGCATAGCGATTTTTTTGGCCAATTTAGTTACAGGTGGCTGGGAATAATTTAAAACCCCTATCCCTATGGCACTTACAGCTGATCAGCATTGTGTTAAACTTAAGTGGACAAATCCTCAGGGATTGTAAACCATCAGATTTAGATAACAGCTTTATAAGCATGCACTGTGCAGAGTTTCTGCCAGGGTACAATGAACAGTGAGCTTGTGAAACTGAATCAGTAAAAACACATTTGTTTCAAAGAAAGTTTTCTGATTATCTGTTCATCTTAGACTTGTTTTTAAATGAGGAAAAAATACCATCATTGAGAGGGGTTTTTTTGGTGTCTGGTTTTGTAAAGTACAGCAGGCATTTAGGAAACCAGCTGTCATGGTCTCATGTCTGGCACAGAACAAAGCTGGAGTTAATAAAATGAATTGCATCAGAAATCATCTGGTGGCATTGCTGGATTGTACCTCTCCTTGTAATGGTTCTTCTGTCACATAAAATATGTATGTATGCATTTTTCAGGAGAGATGTTGGTTATAAATACTTAGTTGGGTTATGGTAGGGAGAGTGCTCCTTTCTTAGTGCTACTCTGAGGAATAAGCAGGTCCATTAGGAAGGCGCCAGCCAACCTCACTGTTTTTGTAGCAGGCTAGAGGGTAAAATTAATCCTTGTGCAGAAGGTTGGCATAAGGGTCTCAATGGTATTAACAGCCATAGGAGAAAGAGAACAGCAATAAACTAGTTTGGCAGAAATCCTCTGCTTTCCTGGAAGGACTCAAGAGGGAAATACATACCTTCATGCTAGATAGCAGGTTGAACACTCGAGTCTGTTGGAAAGCTAAGTCAATAAATATTTGTAACCCACTGCCCAAGCACTGAACAGCTCTGTGGATATTTTAAGCCTGTTCTTCAGACAAATTGCTCTGGGAAGATGACTGTGCTACAATTGACTTAGGACATTATTTATCTAGGGGCTCCTGGCAGGACTTGGAAAATTATGTTGTGAGACTTGTCATCTGGTTTTTTTTTTTCCTGGGAAGCAAATCTCTTTGTCAGTGAACTTTGATCTGTTGTAGGATCAGCCTGCTTGGAGAAGTTATGGTGTCATCAGTAAAATGTGACTTTATGGCTCCTTTAGTGACTTGTTTTATTCCCATCAGGCTGGGATGCCTTTCCAGTGCATTCCTGGCTGGCTTCAGGAGTAGTGCAGAGAGGAAGAGCATGAGACTGTGAGGCAGGCTGTTCTTGATGAGCCTGAAGGTCCATTTGGAAAACCAGGCAATCTCAGAAAGCCAGGAAGAGGGGAAGGGCAGGGTAAAGTTGGTAATATCCTGGAGTGCTTTGCCATTATCCAGTAAAGTTCAGGAGCTTCTGGAGGGGGTTTATTTCTGTTTGTGCTAAAATCCATCTTTAATAATCTTCAGGTTTAATTGGTTTTGCATTAATTTGCCCAGAGCCATTTTGAACAAGTTTTCATAATCACAAAGTTCTATGATGAAGTCCTGCAGTATAACGACCTCTTGGGTGAAGAAACTCTGTTTTGTTTCCTCCCAATCCCTGTATCCCTTCAGACTTCCTGGAGCCATCTCTATGTCAGTGTGTGGGAGAAACGCTGGCAGGTGGCCTCCACACAGCCCAGTGAAGCATGTCAAGGAGACAAAATTATTCCTGGGAGCAAGAAACTCTACAGGCATTCAAACTCATTTTCTAGAGGTCTGCTTTCCCTGCTTTACCTTCAGCCTAGGATTTAGTCAGAAAGAAATTGCACATTTACTCTTGCTGCCCTTTTTTGGGAATAAGTGCAGCAACTCAAAGATATTTTTGGTGTCTTTTTCAGCTGTGAAAGGTCTTGAGGTAAAGTAGTAATTTAAATGCATCCTAAATAAAGGCAGAGTTTTATATATTGAAGTCAAGGAAAGCTTTCTTCAACAAAACATGGTCTTGAAGAGCAGTTGCCCAGTGAGAGCAGGATAACGAAGCATCAGTCCAAGGATGAGTTGGTTTCTTGGTGTCATTTTCTTCATACACTGTGTTGTTACTCCTGGATTTTACAAAATATATTTTTGGAAGGTTCGTGAGCTGAATAATGTAATAAATAATTCAATGCATAATTTTCAGTATACTTGGCAATATTTCATTAATAGTTTTTCTGAAGCTCATTTTTAGCTGCTAATATCTACGAGCATAAACAGAGTAACATTGACCCCTATAAAAGTGAAATCCAGTACAGTCATGCTAAAATTTACCTCCACAAAAGTAATACTTTGAAGGTTCTTTTTTAAATTGATTTTAAAAATATTTAGCCTGAGTCCCACTATCTGTGAAGGAATATTTAAATAATTAAGTAGAGAAAAAGAAAAGCAATGGCAAAAAAAAGAGCAGTTGCCCAGTTGGAGGGATTATAGTTGTGTTATGCCACTAGGAAAAGGAAACAAGAAACCAATTTGGCTGGAGTGAGAGTGATCTGCCTTGGGGGTCTTGCTGTGTCTGAACAAGTGGACTGGGGGTGTGTGATCCCTAACCTGGACAGGAACCAGGGGTGGTGATGGTGTAACCTCACTGTATTCTGGTGTCTTCAGATACTCTCCTCATACTCTGTCACACAGCAGAATCAGAAATTATGTAGAAATTAGGTCCTATCTACATAATTTCTGATTCTGCTCTGTGACATTGTTGCAGGAAAATGCCTGATAGAAGTGAGAAGGATTTTAATCCAGAGAAATAATCAATTGATGTAATGGAAGTTTTCCTTGTCAACTTTGAACCAAGCTGTTTGTGAAATGTTGCTCTGAAGCTGGAAGTGATTAGAAGTCCATGATGTCAGCCTGTGTATAAGCAAGCCTGTTGGTTTCAGATTATTCTACACTTGGAAGGAACTGACAGGGTTTTTTTTCTGTTACAATCTTTTAGTCCTTTTTCATCTATGCAAACAGTTTTGTGAACTTTGAGAATAGTCCTCTGTGTATTAAAATGTATTTACTGATGAAATGTTAAGTCAAACAGCAGCTTGAATATTTCTAAAGGTCAGAGTTACTGAAGCAAAATGCACACTGCATAGACCTCTTATAATTTTTTCTTTTTTTTTTTTTTGTAAATTTAAATGGAATCTTGCAGTATATTCACAATGCTGCCTGTAAAAATTGTAAGGAAAAATATAATTTTGTCCTACAGGAATTAACAAGCATGATGATGTTTGCATCTTCCATTTACAATTCACAGATGATTAAGAAGAAAACTTGAAAAATGGTAATAATATTTCCTTAGGAAGAGCCCAAGACAATTAGTAATTCACATTTTCAGTATTTTCTTTGTCACTCTGAGGTTCCAGGAGCATGTCTGGGTCAAGTGCTTCAGTGGCTGAAATGAAAGATGAGGTCTGGCAACTGCAATTCTGCAACCGGGGCTGAATGACGCAGCAGCTGCTGCAGCTGAGGGATTGCTGCTCATGAGGCTCCAAAGAAATACTCTGGCTGCTACAGCAATAAAGCTTATTAAACATACCATGTTAGACAAGGAGAAATGTTCTGCAGACATGCTTTATTATCTTGGAGTTGGACTGTGATGAACCTTGTCAGTCCTTTCCAACTCAGAATATTCTGTGATATTTTATTTTTGATTCTGGTTTTAGTTATATCTGGATGCCTGGCTGTAGTTAACATCTTGAATCCAACCTTAATGATTCTCTTCTGGTTGTAGGTGTAGATGTTTGGAATATTTACCAAAGTTCTAAGTAACAGCAAGCCAGTAGAATTGCATGGGATTTGGCACTGGTGCTTTTGGATGTACCGTGTTCTTGTGCGTTCAGGATAGAGAATTGCACACTCAAAAGTAAAAACTGACTCAGTAATAACATCAGAGACGTAAATTTCCTAAGTATTGCTGCTCCAGGTGACAGACACAAAGCCTGAGAGAGGACCAGAGAATTTAAAAGCTTTATCTTGGGGTCGGGTCTTGGCTGCTTAGACAGGCATTCAGCCTTTCAGCATGGAGGCACTGAAGCTGCTTCTCCCTGCTGGAGTCCAAGTGTCCTTAGGGTTTTGGTTCATAGGTTCACCATGGTCACATAAGAAACAGGGATGGTTATTTATTCTATTCAATGTCTGTTATCTCCTATCTCATTAATTTTAAGACTGACTTCCTCCATTCATCCATCCTGTGCACATTACGTCACATGGAATTTTTTTCTTCTTCTTTTACCCTATTTGCTAATATAAGGCAGAGATGATGGTGTAATTATTTCTGTCAAGGTAATTATTTTAAAACTTAATTTCATAAGAAGCACTTATTAAATTTTTCAACTGCAGCAGATGAAATTAAAGATTTAATCTTTCCTGTACTCAGGAGGGAGAGGATTATTCTAATTTGCATAAGTTTACATTACAATAACAACAACAAAAAAAGGACAAAAATTGCAATTCAAGGTAGATTAATATAAGAAAAGCATTAAATTTTTTTTCTCAGAAGGATGAATTCAGCCTACTGTGATATAGCATTATTCACTCTCAAAGGTTACTCAGTTTAACAGAAACTGTACAGCAGAGCTGAGTCCTGGAAAGTGCTGGATGTCTTCTGTTTCTTCTTCACACCCATTGCAAGAAGTGCTCAGCGTCTGATGGACCTTGATCAAATTGTTTGTAATTAAGGGTTTGGATCTCCATCTCATAAGTCAGTTAATCATCTGCCTCCTTTTATATTGATTATCTCTACTTGAAGCAGACACTACATTTATGCAATACAAAAGAACAAATGCTTGACCCATACCTAAAAGAAGATGTATGTTTTTATATTAGCCCCTGACTATGCCATCACACAAGTCATTTTCTGTACCAATATTTCCTTTTGTGTCTGTCAATAACACCCTTATGCACTTGATCAAAATAGTAAAAAAGCCCTATGTGAAAGCCACACACAGGTGGTACCATTAATGATGGAGTTATAGTTTATAAATTTGACAGACTGTCATCTAGACAGGGCCCAAGTCTGTAATTAGAAGTTCTGCAGTGCAAGCCTCTGCTAACAGCAGAATATCAACATGCACATGGCTGTACATGCAGAGTGTTTCAGTAACTGAGGAAAAAGGATACAAAAGTCATTTGTGAGGATGCTGGTGGAGGCAGGCAGAAGGAAAAAGACCATTTGTTTCTGCAGCTGTGAGGTTGCTAGTCATCAGCACATTTTCATTCCCTGAAAACACAGAAACGATTGCTTTCAAATCTAGGTGCCTCTCTGACTCTTGAACACAACATTCTGCACAATCTGATGCTGTGGATGATGCATGGATGTAGAAAGACTGGTGTGATTTGCATGTTTTGGATGTGACTGTGAATGGCAGGACCAGTTAACATAAATTAACTGCATTTAAATTAACTGTTTTTAAATAGAGAGATGAAACTTTGGGAAAGCTTTTTCAAAATGCTCATATGCTTTACATGCACAATTCTTTATGAAATTTATTGACATTTTAATGATTTAAAATAATTTCACTTAAAGGAGAATATTGTACAGCAGACATAGAAACAAAAACCATTTGTCACCATGCTAAAATTTATTAACTTGATGGAGTGCTACAATCTGGACAACATCAAATTATTGTAATTAGCATTTCTGTGATGTAATCAGACAAGAAAAACGGAGCCTCTGATTTGATAATGTTTCTGCATTTTTATTCATTTCTCCTAGTGGCTGTGACCCTCCACTTCCTGTGAATATCCACCATGACTGAACCTCCCCCCACAAACATGATTATGTAATAACTTAAAGTTACATAAAGTCAGAAGGATTGCCCAAACTGCTACAATTCTGCACTAAAATATAAGTGGAGATCCAAAATTTCTTGCTGCTGACTCCCTTGTGTTTGATGGGGCAGCAAAATGAGCCATGTGAAATACCTTTCCCCCTGCTCTGGGTTCTGCACAATTGCTCTGCTGTAGGCAGTAAAAAGGGGAGGTTGTCTGAAAACCAGACCTTGTGGTGTGTGACTGTGGATTAGCAGCTTTCCTTGGGGTGTTGTAAAGGAACTGAACCCTGCAGTGCTGGGTAGCGTGGGGGTCTGGACTCCCCTCATGCCCAGTGGCTGTGTAACAGAATCCCAGGGTAATGAATAGACATTTTAAACCCATTCACTGATGTGAAAATGTATAGGGTGAGGTGTAATATTTTGCACAATGCAAAATATTTCAGTTTCAGTTAGCTCCAGATTAAAATTTGTGTGTACTATTAGAGAGTTGCTGAGAGCACATGGTTTTTCTTGGTGACAAGAGGACATCTTGCCTTTTGCCATGAACGTGTATTAGTTAAATGAGGAAGTTATTTCTTGCTTTCTTTTTCAGAGTAAGTTTTGCTGAGCCAAACCATCCTGAAAAGCTGAATAGTGCAAACCACAGCTGCTATGGCTGAAGCCAAAGCAGTTCATTTGGGAAGGAAGCATAGGAGGGTTAAAGAAAAATGAGGGCTTCACGTAGCATTTTATTCACGATTATAGCTTGGAGAGAAGAGTAAATGGGATGGTGCTGGTGGGGAAAGGGGAGTAATGCAATTGCAGAATGTTAGCAGACGATTTGGAGACCTTTATTAAGGATGTGGTATACCCTCCTTCTCAGGAGATAATGTGCACACACACCTACACCACAGTCTTGATTAGCCTTGATGATATTTTGCCTCCTTGGCATCATGCCTAAAGAGGAGCACTGTGAGGGGAGCTGGGGTGTGCCTTAATCCCTCAGGAGCCGTTTCTGGTTGAGCGAGGTGCACGTCCTGCCCCACAGCACAGCTCAGCTGGGTGTGCTGTGCCCACGTACACCTGCATGTTTCTGCACCTCGGCAAGCTGCCAGGGTGCTGGTGGGGGCTGGGCACCCAGCCTAGTGCCTGCTTCCCCAGAGACCCCGGGGCAGGGGCAGGGAGAAGTGTCACTATAACCATAAGAAAATGACACAGACTCCAAGGCTGAGTTTTCAGTAAAATCTACTTTATTACAAATTCTTCTCCTTCTATACACTACTCTGATCCAGCTGGATTGGACTGGTCAACTAATCAATACATTATGCCTGGCTGGCTGGCCAGCTCAACGCCCTTCAGTAAACTCTTAGAAAGAAAAGAAAAAAACAGAAAGAAGGAAAAACAGCACGTGCAGATTGTTATAATAACAAATTATCATTATTTTGGCTAGGACTGCTTAGAGTCTCAAGCCAACCCTGCGAAAACATAGTTTTCTCACTCTCTGACCGAGGTTGTGGAGACCACAGAGAAGCAGAGGTTAACCCTCCACAGGGGAGTGTGATGTTCACCTTTTTAACACCTACTCTCCAATGTCAAAGTTGTGACATGGAGAAGTCCTCACCTGACCTGCACCCAGAATCCACAGGTCACATCCCTCAAGTCTCCTCTCACAGAGGAGGAGAAGTAGATAAACACAGGCATGAATTGCACAAAAGGGATTTTACTGATCTTTGAAAACATCTGTGTTCTTGAAGCTGCGTATTTTGTCAGACTTGCTAAGATCTTTAGCAGAGGAATGGGTAGGCAGTAAGATTAGGGTATTCACAAAGCTCCCAGCAGCTTCTGTCAAAATAAACATTATTTTGTTAACAGAACAAGCTATAATGCCTATGTATTGTATAGAAGCATCACCATATCTTCCTGGCATATTGCAACATCTTTGGGATTAGAAAAGAGAATAATCATTTAATCACATGTGTGTGAGGTTTTGTTTTCCAAAAAAGCCTAAGTGATTTTTGGATCTAAATTTACTTCTCTAGTGGCTTAGGTACTAGAATGATAGAATCATTAGGGTCGGAAAGGACCTCCAAAATCATCAAGTCCAACCTTTGACCAAACACCACCATATCAACTAAACCATGGCACTAAGGGCCACATCCAATTGTTTCTTGAATGCATCTGGTGACTCCACCACCTCCCTGAGCAGTCCATTCCAATCCTTAACAACCCTTCATGTGAGTAAATTCCTCCTGATTTCCTGCCTGAACCTCCCCTGGTGCAGCTTGAAGTTGTGTCCTCTCACCCTCTTCCTGGTTCCTGGGAGAAGAGGCCAACCCTCACCTTGCTAAAACCTCCTTTTAGGTGGTTGTAGAGAGTGCAAGGTCTCCCTTGAGCCTCCTCATCTCCAGGCTAAACAACCCCAGTGCCCTCAGCTGGCCTTCATATAAATTACTGTCTAGATTCTAAAAAGAAATGTGAGGTTTCACTGGAAATCAGTGGTACTTAGGCTCTAAAACTAATTACATGCATTTAAAACTATTTTCAATGATTTGACAATAAGCAATTTATGGATAAATTATTAATTCTAAGTTAAACAGGATTTCAGGCTAACTTTAAGATTATTCTAAAGTGTCCCTAAATCTAATAAGTTTAGCATTGCACCTATAATTATCTTAATATATTTATGTGAATATGCATTTTTAACAGCTGTTTTAGGCTGTTCCCAGTGTTCTTAATAAAAAGTTAGATATGACTTGTGTACTGTCAGAATGACTCCACACCATGCACACCTATGTACACATACACACCATTCCATTTCACTGACTGATTCCATTTTTACTGTTGTGTAAAAAAGCTTCTTTACTTTCCAGAAATGGAATCTGTTCTCATTCTTCACAGGAATGACCCCTTCCCCCTCCTAGGAAAATGGTGGAGCTGGTAACCCAGAGCTTGCTTGGGATATGGCTATCTGTTAAAGGCCTTCCTTTAAATCAGATGTGTAAAACTATTTCTCACAGCCCTGGTTAATGCTTTAATCATGGGGACCTTCTCAGGATCTTGTTCAAGCAACAGGAGCACAGTTTTGGTCAGGTCCCTGATGACCAGCTCAGACTGCTGGTTTCCCAGGCTTGGACCCTACTTGTTGTTTTACCACCTGCAGCAATTACTTGGGGAGCAATGCAGAGCTTTCCTGTAGAAAATGGAGAAGTTTTGTCCTCACTTCTACAGCACTGTTGTATTTTTCCTCCCCAAACCTCCACCTCACTTGGGAGCATTGCTGAAGTCCAAGAGGGGTCTGGCAGATGTAGCTGTAGCACCAGGGGCCTCGTGGCCCACATTTGGATGCTGCTGTTGCATTTGTGCTATGACTGCAGGGCAGCTAAGGCACAGCCAGTGTGAGTGTTAAACCCAGTCTCATGTAAAAGCAAATGTTCTTTTCCACTCACAAAAAGTGGAAGATGTACATAATGTACTTCAGGGGCTGCAAGAATGCATGCACATGTCCTTTCAACCCCAAACCAGTGGGTAAGCTGCTTTTTAGACTGAGGGAAAAACTTCCTCTCTTCTGCTTGATTTTGAGCAAGGAACTGATTTCAGATCTGCCTCCTATGGAAATGTGCCAACCACAAAACTCCTGAATATGCTGCAATGAGCCTCTCAGTCTCTTCTGCAACAGCCTCACACACTGCAAGAGGTGTGTGAACACAAATCTCCCTCTTCCAAGGTGAGTGCTTTCAGGCTTGTGAGCTGATCATTTTAATTCTTGAAATAGTTCATGGCAATATGGGAAGAGGTGCTCTAATTTAGAAAAGACAAGGTGCTATTTCATGTGAAATATGTTTGTCTTTAATAACTTTAAGATTAAAATGAGAAGAATTAATATTATGGCAATACAGTATTTCAATATTCCAGTAACAGCTCTGTATGTTCTGAACTATTAACCACTTCCATGAAATATTGCAAAGATAATACTTTTAAAGACAATGAAGTGGAATTTAAAATGTAATTCTAAATTACATTGTGGGGTTCTAAGTTAAAGGAAGTAAAACTCAGTGGCTTTTCAGACCTTTATTTTGTTAATAAGCAGAAAAAGCTTTGAAATGTTTTTCATACCAACTGAAGCATTCAGAGTTCAGCGAGTCCAATGACCACAGGGAGTTACGCTTGTGAGCATCTCTTGCATATAAATGAATGGCTGGTGAGGAAATTTGACAGTAGTTAATATTTCAGTGCTGTTTATAATTTTTTTGTTAGCATTCTGAGAGGAATTAGAAATACAATTAATTTTGCTGTTGTGCTGAAGGGTTAGTTCATCAAAATTAAGCAATGAGAGAGCTGCCCAAGTCTCCGAAGCCATGCAGCCATTCCCATTAGGGCTTGTGTCTGCCCTCCATCAAGGTGGTTCTGCCTGATGTCTGGCTGTCATTTTGGATATCTGTCTGGAAAGCTTGCAAACATTTTATTTTGACAGCACGTCAACCATTCTTAGGAAGAGTTCCCAAAAAACCTTCTTCCACAGAGTTTTAAATAGGTTTAAACTGCTGGGTAGAAATTCAAGGGTGGGGAAGAGTGGGATACCAGAGTGGCAATACCAGAGTGATTGAGTCTGGCTTTGCTGTACAACAGCTGAGATCTTCCTTGTGTACTAATAAACAATTTTTAGGGTATTTATGATGTAAATGAAGGTAAGTTCAAGAGATAAAGTTTTGTCTTAAAGTGTGTGTGCTTTTATTGTGGTAGAATTCAGGAGCTAGAAGCAGATAGTTACAGACACAGAAGCTTTTGAAGTCCTTACTGCAAATTATAAACTTCAGTATAACTAACTTAGATGATAATACAGATAAATGTATCTTTATGTGAGGGAACACAGGAAACATAGGGATACTGATCTGTATTGTTAGAGAAGAATCATTGAGGGAAATGTAGGCTTGAGTTTGAGATTACTGAATCACTGTACTTCAGCCCCCTTGAACAAAACGAGGTAACAGGAAGGAGAAAAAAATATGTTTAAAACTATGAGTAAATAGCCTGCTCAAGTAGGAAGAGATTATGTGATCTCAGCAAATACCTTGCCAAAAGTGGTGACACCAACCCATCGAAATCAAGGCTTGCAAATAGCATCTGGAACTTGAAGAGGAGACCAAAGGGGAAAAAAACTGAAAAGCATGAGCCCAGAGATGAACATCTATAACCAGATGTGCATTTTGTTGTGAATGGCCTGCAAAAAGCTTGCTGGGAAACGGTACCACCATTGGAGGAGGTGCCATCAGTCACACAAGATGATTTCTTCACATCAGCTTTTTTTTTTACCAGAGATTGATGACATCTATTCTACTAGTTGCAGGCACAGACTAAGGTCTTCTGGTGCAGAACAGAGGCCATGAGGCAAATATATATATATATATATATATACACACATATTTTTATTTTCATCTTCATCAAGACTAGGTGCTGGATTTTCTATACTGACAGTACCTTTTCCTCATAGGAGTGGCAGCTTTATCTTCTAGCATGAAGTGAAAGTATTTTGAATTTTTGAATTATGCCGGATATGAATCAGCCAATTTTGTGTTTCCAGAAAACCTCGCTTGGTGCTCACTGCAGATGTTTTAGTACCCAAGTTCTGTAGAGTTCTGCTTCCTAAGCTTGGGAAAATCCTATATGCCCGTGTTCCCTTGGCATCTAGAAAGCATATAAACCTTCCTCACAAGTCTGTTTCTTACTCATGCCAGCAGGTTCATACAATGAAATGTTATACAGTGGAATAAGATCTGTAAGGAGGTTATTGAATTTCACCTTGGCTATTGCAAGCTACACTCATATGAGACAGAAGAGTTGAGAGAATATGTAGGTTTGACAATTTCCTTTGTCTTGCAGCTGTGAGACTTTGCCACAGGTTGTGCCTGTTGTGTGTGCTTCCCACCCTGTCACTTACCCGCAACGTTCAGCTCCACTCTGAACTCTGGGATCTCTTTTAGGTGTTCTTATACAAGAGCTACAGCTTCTGTATGTGAGGGACACCTTGGAAATCGAAAAGCATAACCCTAAGGCATCCAAAAGGACAGAGAAAATGGGACTTCTAATGCAGGAGGTAGCGTGAGGAATACTCAGTACCTCTCTGTACTTGTTTCATACAGGAGATCCCATAAAGAAGGTGATACTGTATGACAGTTTCACTGCACTGAACCTCCTTTTTGCCTGAAAAACTAATTTTGTTAGAAATTTAAGTGGTATGTGGATTTATGACTTCTCTTTGATATCGTAATTTCCTTGCATTAATTGGAAGCTGCTATATGGAATTATTTGTGTTGATGTATTTGGAGTCTTTATTGCAGATGCTCTGTGCTTATCTTGCATGAGGAGTGGGCAGTTTCTCTTGTACTTTTTCTGAATTCTTCTAGTGAAAATACTAGAAATTTTGATAGTACTTGGGGCCTGGAATAAATTCCACAAAAATTGGCTCTTTAGTTTTATATTACTGCTGAGTTTTTAGGTTCTACAGTTTTTCAGAAAACTTTGAAAGGACCTGCCCCCCGAAAAACCCCAACCCCCCTTCTACCAATTTATTATCCATGAGTAAATGGCTTCTGTCATGAGGGAACAAACCCTAGCAGGCTCAAGGGAAGTGGCACAGTGAACTTGCATCTAGATGTGATCAGTGATTTTCTCTTGTAGCTGATGACCCTTTCTTTTTCCCCTCTATGAAAAGACTAAATCAGAAGAGGGTAACAGGGAATTCAGAGGCTATTTGCAATGCTTCTTTCCACCTTTTTCTTCTTCTTGTTCATGACTTCTACATCCTAAATAGTCTCTTAAAGGTGTCCTCAGCTGTTTGTCCTCTGAGTCATGCAGGAACCAGTGGAAAAATGCAAGAATCTGTTACATACTCTAAGGTGTGATGTTAGAAAAGGTTGCCACTTTTTAAACGGTTGCTGTTTCAGAGCAGTAAGGGAAATAGAATTTAAAGTTTCTTCAGCATTTTATAGATACATAAAACTTCTTGAAAGTTATGCCTAAAATTTAGTTACTCACAGTATATTTTTTGTCACACCTGAATACTTAAGGTAGATGAATGCAATACAAAGTCATCTGTGTAAAAATGCTGTGCCACATGCCTCATGTATTTATAGTGCTTTTAAATACACAATAAATATTGCTATTTAAAATGGGATTGTTTTATCCAGGCTTAACATTTTGGGTGTGATTTTCTTTGGCTCAGGGTTTGCTCTGGGCAGCCATTTCAAGCAGAAGAGCCATGTGCAATTTTCAGGTTATTTTCTATTGAGTTTGCAGTAAACTGCAGCCTGCTGCAAAATCCTCTGGGGAAGAGTGGCAGAGCCTTATTGTTTTAAGTTTTCCCTCTATTTTATCATCTAATATTCACCTGCTATAATGCTTTCTGCTCTACTGGCTCAGAGAAAAAGCACCAAGTTAGTTTTATTGCAGCTTTTGGGGCTTGCTAGGCAGCAGGTGGATTAGCTGTGTGGGGAGGAAAAATTGCAGAGACTTTTTGCATGGCTCCACAAAGAACATGCACGTTTAGCCTGCAATCCTAATGATGCAAATGGTAGGCATTTGCCTTGCTCAATTTTCCAAGCCTGTTTACAGGTAGGATTTTGCCTCAGAGCAGCTGTCTTATGGTTTCCACTTGATACCATGCTGATATTAGGTGTTTTTCTTTTTGAACATTCTCTAACTTTTCCAGCCTGGGAAGTAAGCAGCCTGCCAATCAGGCTTTGATGGTATTGAAGAGGGCACTGTGGAAAACTTGACTGCTTGCTCTCTATTGTCCACCCTCATCCTTTTCCCCAGAATTCTCTATTTTTGGTGGAATAACACCTTTTATATGACCTTACATGAAGTGGTTTGTTATGCTGGCCTTGCTCTATGTGCTGGTTCTTGAGTTCCACTTCTGCAGTACAGAATTCTTCACCAAGCAGACATTCCAAAGAGTTAGAATATTTTTCTCAGAGTATGCAATTGTATTCTGAGGTGTCCAGAACTTGGTGAAATATTCAATGCTGTGTGGGAGCTGTTTTTCTGCATTGTTAAAAACTTTCCTGAAGGGATTGTCCTTAAAAAGTGTGTCATGGCCAAGGAAAACTTGAAAGTGTGAGTGATCCAGGTGGTGGGAGCCAAGAACCAGAGTATATAAGTGTTTAGCTAAGAAGCTCTCAGGGTATTCTTGTTTCTGAAAAACAAACATAATATTGGTGCTAACATGACTTGATCCCACTCCTAGCACTGGTAGCTTCAGTTGCTTGAAACCTCTAAGTTTTCTTTATCATGAAATCAAAAATGCTTTCTTAGAGCATCATGAATTAATATCCTCCTGCATTTCTCAGTTTATTCTTCCTCCAGAAAGTTGATCCAACACTAATTTGACTACATAAGTAAAGCAGTCACTATGGTATTGAAAATAAAATTTTCACTTGCTTTTAAGTTTGAAACTGGAAAATAAATGAGCCTAGAACAAGTTTATCTTTTGCAAAGCTAAAACACTGGTAACTTTCAAAAGGAATAACAAACTATAAAGATTTTTTGACAGGAGAAGATATCTGATTTCTTCATTTCAATGGGTAACTCTTCCATGCATCCTTGGTTTGTTCAGTTTCATTTTTCATCTATTTCTACCATGCTGTTTCTTGCTTAAAGCATTCTTTTGTCTGAGGAATCAGCCTTAAGCAGCTTGTGGACCTAGTAGTGAGCATTAAAAGCATGCTGGGAAAATTCTCATTTTTCAAGAGTGTCAAAGTGTTTTTCCATGGCAGATAGTCTGTCAAGCTTTTCAAGTTTAAGAACAAGGGTCAGCAATGTTCTGCCAAAATACCTGCAATCTATTTCAGTCTCAATTGCATCAGGGGTTGGCAGTTAAGCATGGTTTTCTGCTCAGGCCCTTGTAGCCAGAGTGAATTTTAGAATAGTGATGCTCTTATAGCCTGAGGGTATTTCCAGTCCAGGCCACTTCAAAAATTCCTCTGAGAAGACGGCAAAACTTTAAAAAAAGCAACCCCAACCTAAAAAGCTGAGACATCCTGATAGTCTCATGTAGGGTAAGCAGAAAAAATAATGATATAAGATTAATCCTAATGAAGGTTCAAAATTCATCCTTGTTTTCTTTTTCTTCATTATGGTGTCAGAGCAGCTGTGAACAGCAGCTGGGTTATCTCTTTGAGGTGGCTCTTCAGCTCTCAGAAAACTGAGAAATAGTAGTTTTGGGCAGTCTTTGTCCATGTCCTTTTTGATGACAGACAATAAAGGGGTCTTTAGTGTTCCAAAGTGGTGAGGGAACATGGGCAGGGGGCTTGGTACCGATTGCTTAAAGCATTTCCTTTTCCTGCCTGGGGGGTTTCTCTTCCCCTGTAACAATGGCTTTCCTGGGTGGGCAAACCCTCATTCCTGCCACAGATGTGGCTGAGTTGAGCATCTTTAGGAGGTCTGGACTCATCTCACTGATAAGAGCTGGGATGGAAATAGAAAGGAGCTGTTTGTGCATGGGTGTTGAATTTTTTGAGTATTTCAGCTCTTTCTGAAGAGTGCTTTCTGTACTGGATACCTCAGTCTGCGCCAGCAAACTTTACCCCTTCTCACTCTTCCCCTTTTCCCAATGACATAACAATGAAAATACCCAGAAATTCCTCTCTCCTGGACCTGCTGCGGGAACTCTTCCATCCTTTCATCTTACTGGATTTTTTTATTATTTTTTGAGGGTGAAAAATGCTTGTGTTTAACTTCAAATAGGCGAGACTTTGTACTTTCTACCTGTTCATTGTTCATACTTCTGCCTTACCTTATGACTGCTGTATCTTATCCTAATGGATATCGTGGTGTTGTGTACTGCCTGAAGCTCTTCTATCTTGCCCATTGTTAGCATCATTACAGTCCTTTTCTTTTGTAGCTATTTTACTGTTGCTGAAAAACAGAGATGTGAGACAGTGGCTGAAAAGCCAGTTACGCTCAGATCTCCTGATGAGCGTCTGACTTCAATTTTGCCTCTTCAAAAGAAAGTCATTGCAATCTTGCAGCAAACTGAGCTTCCCTGAATTGCACTGTGATCATCTTAACACAAAAGCATAGTCCAGGTTCTTGGTACAGTCACAAACTCCTTTACAAGGGCCCGAAAACAGAAGACAGCTTGTTTTTAAAGTCTTTGAGCCATGCAGGACAACAAGGCAACTCACTAATCAAGTTCTGGGTTTTCCCTATCACATCCTCTGTCCTCACAACAACAACAAAACCCCCCACTCGTTCCTCTAAAATGAATCTGGAATAAAAGATGGAAATGATCTTTCATCTCAAAATTCTGAAGGGGCTTTGAAAGCTTGCATTAAAATCCCTGTTGTGTCTCTGACTTGACAGGATGTAAAGGCAGCTCTCTAGTCTTCTATATCAAAGTCTAAAAAAAGTAAATCATAAAACCTTCCTTCCTTGCTCCAAAAAAATGTTCAAACACACTGAGGGAGTCAGTCCTAAAGTTTCATCAGTACATCATTGATCCTGACATGACTGGCTGTTTAATGTTAACAAAAGGTTACTAAGGCTTTAATTTTTAGGGGAAACTGAACTTCTCAAGATCTTTTGAACCTTTTTTCCCCCAGTTGTGTCAGAAAATGTCTTTCAAAGGGCTTGTGTCCATGTCTCCATAGAATAGTAGTTATTACACTTGGCCCTAAAGGCCTCTAAAGTTCAACCTTGAAATCACAGTCAGATTCTGAAGAAAATTTACTTACCCCAGAATAACAAATAAGACAGTGAGCTGGTGCATTTGCTGTACTGGCAGCCTGTGCCTTGGGCTTCTGGGGCAGAAGAGAGAGCTGGGTATGGGTATTATTTCAACCTGGATATTTTGTTTTCAGCACGCTATGCTGATGGAGGCAATGCTGGTTAGATGCTGTTTCAGGACTCTTCACTTGGGCTGATGATGTCTGATCTGAAAGGCAGTACATGGACCCAACCTGCTCTGATCTGGGGTGATGTTTTTAGCACTTCCTAATACAGGTAAGTGACTCATTCACTTTCGGGTTCCTGCCTGGGTGTCTGCTGTGGGTCTGTTCTCATACAGCAGTGTGGTGCTTCCCATTCTCACCTGTTCCTTTAGTCGCACTCTAAACAAAATCTCCTTTTAACAACATTCTCCTAGGTCATACTGAGTTTCATCCCCCCCTACAGTGTAAATTTGAGAGTTTCTCCAGGCTTTAGATACATTAGTGTTCCAGTTTCAGTTGGGATAGAGTTAGTTTTCTTCCTAGTAGCTGGTACAGTTCTGTGGTTTGGATTTTGTAAGAGAGTATGCTGATAACACTCTGATGGTTTAATTGTTGCTAAAGCAGGGCTTACCCCAAGTCAAGGACTTTGCAGTTTCCCACACTCTGCTGGTGAGCAGGTGCACAGGAAGCCAGGAGGGAGAATGGCTTGGATGGATAACCTGAACTGGCCAGACAGATATTCTGTACCAGTGTCATGCTCAGTGTATAAACTGGGGGGAGTTAACCAGGAGCAGACAATCCCTGCTCAGGATGCCGAGTGATTGTATTGGGAATCACTTGCTTGTCTTAGGTTTTATCCCTCTGTCTCTTTGCAGCCCCCCTTTTAATTATTCTCCTCTTCCTCCTCCTCTTTCTCCATCTGTCTCCATCTTCTCCTTCACTACATTACTGTTATCTTGGCCCATCATTTCTCCCTCTTCCCAGTTCTCCTCCTCATCCCACCAGGGCTGAGGTGGAGAGTGAATGAGCAGCTGCACGTATTTTGCTGCCAGCTGGGGATAAATCATGACAATTACATTCAGAGAGATAATTCTGGCTCCATGACAACACCAGCTTTTACAGCCTCAGAGGAACTGAGTGCATCAACCTGAGAAGACATCTATGGCACTGCAGGAGAAGCATACCCCCAGGCAGGTGGCCTGTCCCTCCCTACAGATGCAAAGTGACACGTGCCAGTAGCCTGTGTACTTTGCAGAGGCCAGGGCTTGCTGCAGGTGCATTTATGCTGTTTTTGTGCCGGTTGCAAGCTGGCAAGCTCAGAAATAAGACTCCTAGATCTCACAGAGCTGCCCCAAATCATTCAGTTCCTTGGTGTGAACCAAACCATCTCCATTTTGGCAAAATTCTCTCTGCTTATTTCCTCAGTCAACTGTTTCATGTTTCAAGTGTCTCAGGTGTTTCACTGCCGAATCTGTTTTCTCCCTAGTGGTAAACAATTGTCAGGCTGATGCTGGGATGGTGCTGGTTACTTGCACACACAGGGGAGAAGCTTTTCTCACTGGGGGTGAATCACCCCTGTGGCTCACTCACATGGAAGAAGGGCTGGAGGGGAGTGCAGCAGGAATGCAGCTCAGAAATGAAGTGTTGAAGCCTCCCCTAATACTGAGTGGTCACTTTCTGTACTGTGGGGTTGTTTCCTTTGCTGCACTAAGAGCAGCCAATGTATAGCTCAAAGTGTTGAAACATCTTTCTGGATTGGCGAAAATTGTTGGAATTTTGATAGTTGAAAATTTTGAGTTTTTTGAATTTAAGGGTGTTAACTTTTAAGTAAATATTTTGTTTGACTTGAGATTTTTAGAAAAATTGAGTGATAACACAGAAATAATGTGTGTGTAGTTCAGATAATATTATGTAATTTCACAAAGCGAAAAAACTTAGATTTGAGATTTTAGTATATGGTGATATATGCGAGTTAAGATAGAAAATTTTAAGTGTGAGGTTTTTTTTTATATATTTTCTTTTTTTCATGAATTTAAGTAGTTTTTTTAATTGGTGCAAGATGTTTGTTGTGGGTTTTGGATGATCATAATTAAGTTAGAAGTATAAATAATACAGATGTTAACTGTTTATTAGATAATTAAAACTTAAATAGCTCTAAATAGACACTATTTTAGTTCACTTTCTTAATTTATTAGAGTTCATATCTCCTGAGTTTATAATAGATAAAGATAATAAACTTTAGAGTAAAATTTTAAAAACAACATCTCTTGAGTTTTATTCACTCTAACTTTAGAAAAGAAAAAAACCCCCAGTTTCCCAACATCTTTCTGGATTGGCGCAAAAGACATCTTTTGTTTCTGCTTCCTTTTTTCTTTCAGTTTGTCTATAATGCCATTGGTGTAAAGACCTGCTGGTTAGGACTGTCATGTGCAATTTTTTTCAACTGGTTTATTGTTTTCCTTTCTTTGAAGGAAGATCACAGAAAACTCACGTAGAGAAGGAGATTTTCATAAAGCCAGAACTGAACACCATTACTCATTTGGAAGCTTGGAATACACAGAATGCCATACTTGAAATACAAAGGACAACGGCTACTTACTGAAAGAGGGTGAGTTTAGATAAAATATGAAGCACTACGAGTGTGGTAAGACACTGAAACAGGTTGCCCAGTGAAACTGGGCATTTCCCCATTCCTGGAAATGTTCAAGGCCAGGTTGGATGGGGCTTTGAGCAACTGGGTCTAATGGAAGGTGTCCCAGCCCATGGCAGGTTGAGTGGAATTAGAGGATCAAGTTGCCTTCCAACCCAGACAATTTTGTGGTTCTTTCAAATGCTCCAAGCCCCTCTAAAATTTATTGTTGATCCTCTGCCTCTCTCTTATGACAGACAGGCAAAACTTCATAGAACAAATATCACTAAAACTGCGTCCTTAGAAAACCTTGCTGTTTACTCAAGCATGTTTTTAAAGACATGCCTCAGACAATAATGAGAGGTTGCAGTGTGTCTCAGAACACAAAATAATTCTGTTTTAATTATCCGAGGCAGTTCTTAATTACTGAGTGCTCAAGGAGAAGGGTAAAAGAAATTTCATGCAGTTATAATTAAAGAGAATATAAAATTAAAAAACACCCACATAATCAGAAGTTTGATTTAATGGCAAGGAAAATATTTTGTTTATTAAAAAAAATTGAAAAACTGAAGTGCTAGAAATGAGACAATGGTGTTCTATAAAGATTCTGCGTGTGAGGAGGCAATATGAATGGATATCCCTGTGTTTTTGATATTCCTGTTAATCATGTTTTTCCCTTTCCTTTTGCTTTTCATTTCTCTATATTACTTGCACTTCATGGTCCAAAGGATCTGGGGTTGAATTACTCCAATAGCCAAGTCATAAGGTATACTTAAGCTCCTGTGCAGTAGGGGCAGCGCGCAGAAATTATGTCAAGTTTCTGTTCATTCCCTCTAGAATGTGACAGGAACAGTTTATGCAAGTAGTGCTTTTAGTCAGTTGAAATATTGCTTTTACTAATGTGTTTTCCTGTTTCTGCAGATAAACAGCATTGGCTGTTGATGTGCAAAGTGCACCACTCTGTCTTAATGTCCAACTTTTAGAAAAAATAGTATTAGCCCTTCAGATTGCAATGTACAAGTTGCTCTTAAAATATTTCTTAAACTGGATTGTTTTTTACTATTTAGGTTAGGTCTTATTCTTCATATTCTAGTAAAAGTTTTCCCATCACTTTTAAGAATAACACTGACCTAGATATGGTTCTGAATTTTTGACTGTTATCATTAGATGCAGGTGTACAGAAATACTGAAGGACCAAATTTTTTTTTTTTTAATTTAAAGCAAGTAAGCAGAACTTCTGGCAAGAAAAATGATACTGCTCTGTCTTCCAAGTTGTTTTTACTATTCATTTTTCTAGAAACATTTATAGGAACTTACAAACAACTGCAGAGTTGGGGGTTTGGTTTGTCTGATCTTGAATAGATTGTTTCAGAAGAAATTTATATCTCTGTCTGGAAGTTAAACTGTTTAGCTAGAGCACTTGTGTCTGACTGCTTATTTTAAAGATGAATAAAACCTTTTCTACACAAACTTTGCACAACAGACCTTGTGGTAAAAATATTACTTATGTGAAAATATATCTGCAGCTTAGTTTCAGCCAGCCAAACTTCTGTAGCACATTTCTTGCCCTCAAAATGATTTTGTCATCCTGCTCACCAAATAAAGCAGGCATCCTGAGGAGAACTCTATCATTTTACTCAAACACATAATTATGGTATCCAGAAGACCTGCCCGAAGACTATGTAGATCATCTCAGTTTTGGCATTTTTGATGTTGAATTATTGAATCTGGAAACCAGAATATTTTTGTTTGAATTACTTTGTATGGTGTTATTGTTACTGTTGCTTTTATTATCCATAATTTTCATTCAACCTCCCCAAGGTTAGCTTACTGTTTTATCAAGTAACTCTGACACTCAGGTAAGTGTCAAAATGTGGTGGGGACAACAAAGGGATTACTCTGACATTTTCCAGGGCTTTCCAGTAGGAGTAGGCTGAAAAAATTTCTTCTCCATCTGATATCCTCAGCTGAGGAAAGGGGATACTGATGTGTATCCACTGAAGGATTTGGTTTCCATCCCTCTTCTCCATCAGGCTGAGAATCATATGCACAGAAAATCACTCCTGGCTTGGATGTATCACAGCTGTAGCTGTGCAGGTGCTTGGCATTCTGGAAAACCTTGTTCATAGTTCAAGTTGCCTGAAAACAAGAAATATGTGCATTTTCTCCTACTGTTCCTTACATGACAGTGGAAATAAAATAGAAAAAAAATAAAAAAGACAAAAATCCTCTCTTTTTCCAGGACTTATTTAGTGGGGAAAAGCTTTTTTCCAAAACTCTAGAGAAACTTTGGGAACTTTAACTAAAGACAAATCAACCCAAAACAAAAGCAAACGTTAGTTTAATTTTGTGTTCTCCATACAACTGATGGAGAACACACATCCCTGTTGAGGAGTTCAGACTGGCTCAATTATACTTTCTTACCAAATTGGCCTTTTCTTGCTGGTAGAAAAAAACAAGGGATGTGAATGAATCCAGACCAAAATCAGTGTTTAAATTCTTCCAGGATAACTGTTTTAATTCAAAAGGTTGAAAGAGGTTTTGAAAAAAGGTATCAGACTTGATGTGTTTGTGTGACAAATGCAGCCTAATTGACCAAAATTCCATATAAAAGTCACAGAACAGTTTGAGTTGGCAGGGACCTTAAAGATAATGATCATCTGTTCTTAAACACCCTGACGTGGGCAAGAGCACCTTTCACCACACCAGCTCTGTTGCTCAGAGGTCCATCCAGCCTGGCCTTGAATGCCTTCAGAGATGGGAGAATAATCTTTGACCTTCTTCCAGAAAGATATTGAAAGTTAGAATGACATGAGAGTTTTTCCCTTCCTCTAAACACCAACTGTGTGAATTACTAGTAATGTGAAAGATCAGTCTGCATGTCTGGTACTCCTGTTACTTCTCAGAAGTGTTCCTGTGTAGCAATTATTTTACTAATTGATTTAAAAATGCTTTGCATTTTGGGACCTGTGTTTTGAGTGGCAGAGAAAATCAATCTGTTGTCAACTCGATCTATTTTGTTACATTAACCTGAAGGCTCCTTTAAATGAGCTGCCTGATGTTGCAGGCAGGTATCCAGAAGGAGCTGGATATTTTTTGGGCACAAAAGGAGGAGACCCTGCAGGCTGTGAAGGACTCCAGGCTCTGTCCCTGGCCCCTGTGGTGAGTGGATGTTGTTGACCTCAGTAGCTCTAGAGCTTCCAAGGTAAAGCTTGCTTGAGAGTCGAGCTGTTTGCACCAGGGAGTGCCTGAGCAGGGAATCATCAAGTCAATGTGGTCCAAGGATAAAATGAACTTCACTGGTAAGTGGTTTTATAATGGAATAAGCCTCTGCCCTTTGGGTGATATGAGGCTTATTCCAAGAAAATGTTATTGAATTTAAACAAACAACAAAGGATTTACATGCATATGCCTTCCCTCCCTCTTACACTGCTATAGTGCAGAACAGGGCCACATTCTCTGGTGGCTTGGGCCCTCTTCAAACAAAATGTGTGTAAAATCATCAGGCTACATTAGACCATCTTGAATTTTGTGAATTTGTTCTATCAGCTGGACTTAGCTTGATTTTTAGACCAAAAAATCTTAAATTAAAGATGGTTTTTTCATTTCCTCTTGTTTTCTCAGCCAGGTTAATTCTGTTATGCACCAGAATTCTCTCCCAGTGCTGATTTTAAATTGGGTCAGAATATCTACAACTGCAAGATAACATTATGGTGTCTATGCAATAGGCAGGGATAATGGCTCAGTACATCCCAAGCTGCTGGCTTGGTACAGAAGTGGGGTACAAAATTAGATTTGCACTATACAGGGAATTTTTTTAGGACTTAGTTTTCCTGAATTATAGCTCACCTTAATATAAAAAAGTCAATATAAACTAATGTAGCGTGGAGCTGGATCTGAAAAACCCTGTCTTGAACAAGGTAACAAGCAAAGAAGAATCAGAGCAGGATTTTCACCTCCACTCTTTGTTGTCCCTATCCCATCTTTTATATCTGATTTTCCATAAATAATGACATTGTTATCTGTTGGTCTGGGTTTTAGGTAGGTACCAACCACCCTGAAGGTGGTTGATAGGATTTTATCTACATTTGTTTTTTGGAGCCTAAACTTTATCATGGCCTTGAATCACAGCAGTAGAATCTGCCCTCCCTACATATAATTCTATAGCAAGAGATTTCATGCATTGCATTGGTTTTCATTTTTTTCTTGATAAGCTTATGAGTTACTGGGATTTGGCAGTGATTTCCATTGATGAGATGGACAGCAGTCAGAAGATGGATCTGATATGTGCAATAATTTTGGCTAGTAGGCAGGATAGGGCTCTGATTAAAGGCTTAAGATAGATGGATGTGATTTACCAAGAATCTAATAATATCTTACAGTAAATATGGTGTTATTAACATTTTTCATTTTTATTTGAAAGACATGGAAATAATTGCATCTTGATGAAAAGTTAAACTTATTCATGTTTTCTCTTATCTGTCAAATTTTCTGTATTGTCTTTGTACACACACAGGGTTATTTTTCCTGTACAAATCATGCCCTTGTAAAATTTAATAATGGGCATATGAATAAAGGAGTTACTTTACTGTTAGCTTGAAGAAAAAATTATATGGCCTTCATCTTCAAGAGAGTTAAGTGTATGAAGGAAAATTACATAATACCACATTAATAAAGGAAGTTCTTAAAAGCCCAGAACTGTCCAGTGCTGAACAGGAATCCAGTTAAGAGAAGGAATTGTACATGGACAGGAACTGCAAAGATTATAACCAGCAACTTACTGGTGGTGTTTCTACACAGGGTATTTCTGGGTGGAGAGAGGTATTTAAAATCCTGCTTCTCTCTATAGCCTGAATCTGGGAGACACCCTGCTTTATGTTTTCCAGTGGAAAGGTTACCACCACAAGATCATTCCCACCATCTCTCTGCTTAGCATTCCAGCAGGAGAAACTCAGCCTGGGAATTGTTGGCAGCCTGTCCTAGTGCTTTGAAGGCTGTATTGGGGTGGCATGTCTCACATTTTGGTGCTGCCATGCTCAAAATCCTGACTGCTGGCAAAGAAGAATGACATCTACATAAAAGAAAACCAAGAATGTATCTATTTTACACCCATAGAATCTTGGTTTTTATCCCTCTTCTTGGGTTTATGCTCACCCTTCATGGACAAAAGGTTGGTGGCTTCACCCAGGGGTTTGATGTGTGAAGGGCTGTTAACCAGATCGTATTTTCCTGAAGGAATGTGGAGTTTGTGTTCCTGGTTTCCTCTCCCACAGCCAAACTCCACCTCAGGGAACGGCCTCCTTGTCCTCCCAGAAGCAATCAAAGAAAGCAGAAATTTCACTAAGATACTCAAAATCATTGCTTCTTTTGCATTTTTGTTTCAAACTCCTAATCTGACAGCAAGGTCGCTGCCCCAGTTTGTCAGCTCTGTGAGAGACTGTTGTGCCTACCAGACCCACAAACAGGTGTGGGAGAGGGCTTGGTCTTGTATCAGTCAGACATTTGCCATGTTTCACACCTGCCTTATTAACACCAGCTTCAGCTGCTCAAGCTGGGGCTTGAATTTGACAGACAGGGAAAAATCCTGCAGCTGTGCACTGTCTGTAGAGGCTCTGCTTGCTCCCTGTGCTGCAGCTCCACAGGACTGATGAGGATCTAATTAAGGAGCTGAGCTCTCAGATTGCTGGGGCTTATCTGGCCATATCCTCATCCCCAATCACTCTCATCTTGAACAAAGGAGGACTGAGAGAACTGTCTTGGAGCTGCAGTTTTTTATTTAGATGTTATCTTTCTTATTGCCAGAGTGGCTCCCAATTATAGATAGATAAATTTGAGTGTACATGTACACAAACACACACCTGTTTATGTATCTATAAAATCTCTCATTTTCTTGATGTTAAACAGACATCAAGCTCGAAAACAGAGACTTTCACCAGAAATTATACTGGAGATGACTAAATTTTCAAAGACATTCAGAGTGCCTAAGGCTAATACTGGAGAGCACCCATAGTTATTGCTTTCTTCCTGCAGGCATTGGTAGGGATTGAGTATCTTTTTTATGAACATACCTGTTAAAGAATATGACAAATCATGTGAGTTGCCAAATCTGCACTGTAGCTGGATCATTCCCACTGGCCACTGTGGGTCATGCAGACTTTGGCTATGCTTTCCTGCTTGCTGTCTTTATGGACAGTGGTTGCAGCCTGAGGGATTTTGTCATTGACATGATTAAAATTAATTTTCTATTGTATATGCTAACTGATGCATTGAAAGATCTTGGTGTGATCTAAAATCTCAAGCAAGTTATTTTAAGGGTTGCAGCACACACTATGAGCAAACTGCTGGGGTAGAGGCTCTAAAAGTGATATTAGAAACAGTTAAAATGCAAAATTCTTCATACAGTTTTTATTGAGTGGTATTTTAAGGAGTTTATAATTGCAGTTCTGACAGCTGTTTCCAAGATTAGCAGTAATCTTTCCTTCCTCTTTTGTGCATGACATACCACTACAGTCCTCATAAAGTCTGTAATGCATTTTTTAAATTTCTAGGTGAGGTGGCACTGTATAAATAATTAATCCAGGGAGAAACAAATGTTTAACAATGTTTCCTTTCCTATTTAGAAAACCACATTTTCTCTGTATAATACAACTTTATTGGCAAGAGGCACACCAGACACTGAGTCCACTTGTGAAGACAGTCCCTGTCCTCCAGGTTCAGCTGTGTGGATGTTTAAGCAGCAGTAATTAATTCTGAGTAGCTACTGCAGTCTCTGTATTCAGAATCTTTAGCTTGCTCACATCATCTACATATCAAGAATTGTTACAAAAATTCTTTTGCCATCAATATATCTTTGTTGTTGTATATTTAAAAATATTTCTGTGAGGCTGTAAATTTCAAGATAAATTTCTCAACTCTGTCTGCAGTCCTAGGCAAAAATAATTGAAATATATTTTTAAAATCTATGATGATACCCTTCCAATAGTGTTATGACAAGGGAGCAACTCTCCACAACCAGGTATGTTTTTTTTCTCAAAACTCTTGTTTGCTGGAGAAAGTCATTTCACAGTTAGCAAGAGTGTAATAATTTATAGTAAGCTGTAAGTTCTGATCTAATTTCTCTGATGATCACTGATGATGTACAAGGCAGTTTTTCAAAGGAGACCAAAATCCCTCAAAGTGTGGATTCTCTCAGAGTTCAGGTGCACAGGCAGATAATTTGTTTTAACACAGTTTTTCATTGTTGAAACTTAGGTCTAATGAAAGCTACATGCTCAGCCTCTCTTGGTATCTAAGCAAAAATTCCTACAGCTGTTGTTTTAGGGAGGCATAATTATTGAATACTTAAAATTTAGATACTCTTTTGACATTATAAGGTACTCAAGACACTTATGTCAGTTGTTTTAGGGGGTCACAATTGTTGAATCATTAAAACTTAAGGAAATAATGTGATATTTTTAGGGAAAAGTTATAGTTGTCCTCTTGAAAAAATGCAAAGAAATGAAGTATGTCCATACACGTGTGAATATGAAAGCAATATCTAATTTAACTTCAGATACCAACAGCACAAGCTTCTTGCTCCTAATTACAGCTTTTCTGTATTATGACCTTATGGTAGCATATGCTACTCATGCACTTTTCAAATACAGAATAGTCTGTTGGGAAAGCCTCTATCTTTGGGATGTGCAATGTGTCCAAGCCATACAAGAACACTCAGTCCTTGCAATGACCAGATGAAATTATTATTATAATTATCATTATTATAATAATTATCATCATTTTCATAATCATTACTATCACACAGTAATTGCATGAGGACTCCTGTTCCAAGCATGTGTAAGGGAAGTGAATTCTGCAAGGCCACTAGGATAGTAAGTAAAATGAGAGTTCCTACCAACAATTGCTGCATCATGTGGTTACCTTGAGTCCTGTTCTGATGTACAGAGCTGTTCAGGGTGGTGCTGAATGGCTCTGAATAGGGGCTGCCAGCCTGTATCTGGGTAGTGCTGTAATACATCCTGTTGTCTCCTCTTCCAAGGACCTCATCAAACTGGCAGGTATGGAATTGCAGAAATGAGTTTGAAAAGACACATTTTCTGATGTTTATCAGAAAATTAGAAAGGATCAGCAAAAGGTCTCTAAAATCAGAGAATAGTGCAAAGATGATCCTGAGAGTGGTATTTTGCTGGTTGATCCTCCTCTGCTCTGTCTTTACTCATCTGCCTGCTCAGGCTCTCTTAAACATATAGGACCCTATTAGTTCAAGAGTTACTCACCACAGAAATAATGAATGAGGTCTGTGGGAGCATGACAATGTATTTTCCTTTCATCATAAAAAACTCCAAAATCTTTCTGATGAAATTCAAGGTTCTTGAGTATGGAGTCTGTCTTTCAGTTTTTCTTTGCTTTGTTGTCATTCTTTTTACAAAGTATATAAAGTTTATGTTTTCTTATGGGACAGAAAGAAGAGTAGATTATCAATTTCTTCAAATTAGAATGTAAAATTTCCATTGTAACATAGGTTTTGTGGCAGTCTTCCATGAACATTCGTGCTTACAGGGACATGGACTGTTACCCCAGTAAAGCTGGGGAAAAGAATGATATTTAGCACTGGAGGGGATATTTTCCCTTCAGTTCCTCCTTTCACACCAATAACCTAGAGTCACCTAAATGGTACCAAAGCGTCCATAATATTTAACTGATGAAATGTGTGACATAGAGGATGTTGCTGTGAAATTGTTGGGCTAGAAACAGTCAGCTCGTCTGTTTGTAGCACCAAAGAAGCAGCTGTAAGGAATAGTTTTGTATTCTGTCTTTTTATACATTTATTGGAAAGAAATATTCCATATACTGGAAAAAGAAATAAGATACATTGAAAAAATTGTTTGCTTGATTATGTTTAATATGTCATTAATATGCTTTCTAGGCCAAGGCTTTAGCTAAATCTTCTGTATGTCTCTATTTCAGTCATTAAAATCTGCACCCATAACAATTACTTCTCCCAGCATTTGCATTCGAAGCACAGTCTGGACAAAACTGATGCATTCAACCAGAGCAGTTCACTGGAGGTCACTTGTCTGCCATTAGTATTCAAATATTAGCATTTTCAAGATGAGAAACTTTCACTGCACAGTGGTAACAGACACATAATCTAGTCTTTGTACTTCGTCTTGTATATTTGTGACTGCTTTTATTATTGACCCAAGTTTACTAGCAAAAGCTGTGCAAAGGGAAAATGTCTTAATGCTCAGTGCAGTGCTTTTTCTACACAAAGCAGTGACCAGGTGACAGGAAGGGAACATGCTATTTTTGAAACAAAGAGGCAGCAGAATTATCTATTATCTATTTTAATATTGAATAGGTAGATCATCAAATCCTTCTTAATAGTCATAAAATCCTTCCTGCTGAGAGGAGGCTTCAGGAAGATCTAAGTGCAAACAGTCTCACTGAAGCTTAATCTTTCAACAGGCCAAAGGAGAGTAAAGCAGATGCTGAATATAAAAAGGAAAATAATCTCCCTTCCTCAGTGCAACATCTGCTCCTTTTTATTTGCCAGAGACCGCTACGCCGCTGCTTCCCAGTGAATAAAATGAGCTAAATAGATTGAAAAAGTTCACTTTTTTTTTTAAAATACATGTATTTTATACCATTAAAGCTATATGTGAGCGGCATGCTGAGAATGAATTTCAGAGGGCCTATTTACACAGAGGATCAAATTCAAAAATTCCTGTGTAAAAACCTTGTTTGCAAAGATGAATGGGAGTGGTCAGTAGAAGCGCAGGTGGATAAGGAGAAGAACAAATAACACACAACAGTTTAAAAGAAAACTTCTTGATGAACTAAGCTCTTTGAATTAACTGTTTGTAGTGAGGAGTCCGTAAAATGGCAGTTTCTAAGGAATTTGTTCTTTCTCTGGCCAGGGAATCTTCAGCAGTTCCATATAACAAAACCTGGAGGGGACTTGTATACTCATAATACTAAAGAGTGAGCATTTGTACTGTGTTACTGTACTGGAGACCTCTGGAAAAGCTTCAGATGGGAGGTTGCTATAGTTTTCCTTACTCATAGCATTGGAAGTGAAGGGACATGAAAGAGTGAGGTGAACTGGGAAAACAGAATTCAGTAAAAATTACTGGATTACAGTGAAACTCTGAGATATGCAGCAAATTTAAATGATGATCCCATACATCTTTCTACAAAAAAAAAGTTTGTAGATGTACATATATACTTATCTATAAACTTCCTAAATATATAATAAACTATTAATTATTAATATATTGTTTACACATATTACTTATATCAAATTATCTCACACTCTGTGTGTCTCTGTATACATATGTTTTCCTGTCTAAATACATGAAAGTGTAATTGAAGTATAACTTCCCCAGTTTCTACAGCTTGAATAAATTTTGGAGGTAAAGCAGGAAAGCTAATGATATTCCTTCTGGCAAAGAAACATGAGACTATAAAAGCAAGAACACGAGCTAATAACAGACATACTTTTGTTTATTGCTCACTAACCTCCTGAGTTTATTGTACCAACAGATATAACATTTCCAGGGAAGCAGCAGCATTTTCCAGCCCCACCTGGTCTGTGCTCTAGTGTGTCTGGACAGAAAGCCTTCTCTTCCCCTTCCTCTTCCCCTTCTTCCCCTTCCCCCTCTCCCAAACCATGGTAACAGAATTAAAATGAAATTAAACAGAGCTATAGCTCTCTTTAGCTATAGTATCTTGAAATACCAGTTGTATTTATAGGAAATGTGTACCTTCCTCCAGAAAGGTTTCTCTGGAAACCACAAACCCCATCTGGGCTAAAGTATTGATTCACTGTATTTGATCCTATTAGAGAAAAACTCTGTTTGGGGAAAATGACAGTCCCTGTTCACGAAATCATGCTGTACAATTCCTTCTTTTATGGCTTGCAATTTCTCTCCCAGAAGTTTCCAGTTCTTACTGAGATAGGATAACAGAATGGCCAGACACTGGACACTGATTCTTTACACATTTTTTTTTCCCTAGCTGCATCTGGTCATGGAACACCTTATTGTTATCTGTTATTAACATGAAGTCAGAAAGGTGCATGTACAGCTGGTCAGACTGGGAATTAATCCATGGTTATGATGCTGGTTTGAGTTTTGCCTTTTTTTTCTTTTATATATTCTTTGTATTCTTTGCACGTGTGTTTGTACCTTCGTAGCCTATTGTATTAGTGACTTGTTTTCCCAGTACTTTTCCATGGCCTTTCCCTAGGCAGAAAGACAAAACAAATTCCAGAGCTCCAAGCCCCAGGAGGTACAAGGCTCTGTGCTATCTTGGCTCTTTCTGGGAGCTAAGGCTGAGAACAATTCTTTGAAATACATTCTCAAGGACAAAGTACAACTAGTGCTGAACGGGGGCTCCAGAGAAGGGGCTTGGCCTGGGGGGCAATTGTATCACCACCTATCCTCCTAATTGGTGCTTTTTATCAATTA
>VWZV01000700.1:68641-110537 GCA_013397155.1 Irena cyanogastra
GGGGGGGGGGCTTTTGTGGACATCTTTCCATAACTGCCTCTGAAGGCCTTCAACTAAAGATCCCCTTCTATATTACCTGCTCACTAAAACAATCTCGAGTTTCATTTCCAGGTTGGGAAAAAGGCAACAGTTAGCAACAATCTCTCTCAGTGCCACTTTCCATTTTATGTTGCCTTTGTGTAGTCTTGTTCAAGATGGGAAGGAATAGATTTATGCTAAAATATGGAAGAAAATGATAATATTGAGCTTATTCCAGAAGAGGATTGCTGTTTAAGAAGCTGGCCTGTGTGGAGAAGACCACTCAGCCTTCCCTTGAAACTGAGGGCCTGCCAGACAGCTACAAGACTAACTGGTGAGCTGTAAGGAATCAGTACAATCCAAAGGGAACTGTTGACCTTAAATGACCTTTTTTCAGACTAACACTAGGTGGATGCGAGGTCTGCTGGAGACTGGTGATGACTAGATAAAATCATGACAAGATGGTTGAGGATATATCCAACCAGATGCCAGACCAGTGATCATCCAGAAAAGCCCAAGTAATGGTGGATCAAGGCTGGGAAAGTTCCTTCACCCTCCACAACATGCCAAGGGGAGAGGAGCAGCAGACACTGACCCTGGAAAGCGAAGTTGTCCTGAGTCAGAGCTAGCATGAGTACATTCTGCAGCCACCACCAGGGTGGTTGGCCCAAGCAGGACTTCCCAGTGCTGCCCCACGGAGCTGATGGTGGCAGGAAAGGTGGTGGCTGTGTGCCAGCAGGCAGGCTGGCAACTGCAGTTGGTGTTTGGATGGCTGTATGTACCATTTTTGAATTAGGTCACAGAATTATTTGTGTGGCAAAAGACCTCCCCTTTGTCTGCTCCAAACTCCCCTGTGCAGTCTGTCCCTTCATAAGAAGGAGTCTGAAAAACATGTATGTGGGATGAATAATGCATTTATGAAAGGAAATTTGGGTGGCATTTTGTGCTTTCCCACAGCTTAAAAGGGAGTATTCTTCATCAGCAGTAAAGGAGGACAAGCTCACTGATATCCTCTAGTGGCACACCAGACTTTTGTGTTTGACCAGGGCAGCTGATGCCCAGCATGGCCAAGAGCTGGGCCCCACTGTGGCAAATGTGATCCTTGTGCCCTTCAGTGTTGCCCCAGTGCTCCTTAGAGAAAACCACTGAAGTGCAGAATGGCTTGGAGCTGGGCAGGGACAGGAGGACTTCCACTCCAAGTGGAGGCTGAGCAGAAAATCCATTGTATGGGGAGAAGACTGCAGTAAGCTCTGTGGATCATCTGATATTCAGAATTTGATGCTTTGCTGAGTGCAGAACAGGTATTTCTGTAAAAAAGCACTTGGAAAACTGTTTGTCCTAAAGCAAAGGCATTTTATTTATTGAGCAATTTCTATACAAGCTGATGTTTCTACAATAATATTGATTTTTCCAGATTCCAGCTTAGATTCTCAGATAGAATAAATCACTGTCACTTCTAAGGGGCTGCCTATGCTAAAGCTTCCTTTTCCTTCAAATGAGCAAGTTCAATTTACACTGGCTCTCAAACTGTCCTAGGAAGTTACAAGTTAATATCCCAGTGGTATTAATATAAATTTAGTTTAATGTTGTGCATGTTCTTATGAGTAAGAATTATCTTAATTACCTTATTTCCTTCCTTTTAGCACTCTTCTGACTAGAAGCAAGCAGAAATAGTTCTGCAAAAGTGATAGACCTGTGCCTCAAATTGAACATTGTGTTCAGTAATAATAAAGGTGAAAGCAATGGATTACAATTAATTCTGCTCTATGTGAGTGGATGTGGAGTTTTAGAAGGAAGCCCTTAGAAACAGATAAAACCCATTTTAGCAACAAGAACCTTTCTCCTGGGAATTTATAGACCAGTATATTTAATATTTGGAAGGTTATCCATCATAACTTCTGCTTTATTCATTCAAGTGCTGGATTAAAAAAGAAAAGTGCTTCAGCTGAAACTACTATGGGATAAAGGAAGTTTGAACTTGGTATTTATGTTTGCAGTTCTACTCCAGTTTTTGGATATTGAGATCTCTCAAATTTAGATCTTTATTAAAGTTTTTAGCTTTTCAGACAAAATCTTTTTTTGTTGAGCCTTTCTACTGCACTTCTGCCTGGGAGTCTCTTCACCTGTTAGTTAAAGGCACTTCTGAACTTCTCCAGAAATGTAGGCTTTACAAAGAGGGTGGGTGAAAGATTTTGAAACATTTTATTGTCAAGAACCCCTTCTCTATGTGTCCTCCTTATCACTCAAGGCACTTTGCTGTTACTTGAATTTGTCTCTGTGGCCTAAGAGCACAGACTGAACCTAGCTGTGTATTTATACATAGATGTGTGTGAGTATATCTTGGTTATGTAACTGCTTGAAGCTGTAGCTGTGGGTGAGAAATAAACAATCAACTTGCCACAAATAAACAACACCTTATCAAATATTCATAATGAATTCTAAGTGGCACACTGTGCCTATCAGAATGAGAATGTTTAATTTACATTGCCAGAGCTACAATAATGGAGACATTTAACAGGGAATGAACTCAACTTTCTCTTCCAGAAGCCCTTTTGAAGAGTCACAGCCCAAAAAGGTACCCCAATACCCTGTGATCAGGCTGTTCAGGGGCTGTTGTTTGAGAACTGGAGCTCCTGAAGGAGTTAAGGGCTGATGCTGCACAAAGCTCTGCTTGGCCTGGAGCAGATGGAGTCACTATGGATTCAGGAGCCTGGACTGGCACTGTGGTTGCCTGCAGCCTGTCTTACCTGCTGTCAACCTCTCTGCAGGCTGTTGAATCCTGCTACAAGCCCCTGTGCAGGACATGGGGAAAATCTGGTTCTGTGGTCAATTAAAAGCATTAGCTTTATCTAGTTTCTGAGGACAAGGCAGAAAGATGCAGCAGAAATTCAAAATAAATTCACACTGACACGCGTTCTAAGCATTAGGGTTTATGTAACTGTGAGCTGAGGTGACACAGCTGCAGTGACACCTGTAGTTTATATGACAGTTCCATAGGCTCTAAACACAGCTGGTTAATTTAAAACCCCCTTGCTATCTGAACTGATGCATTCGGTGTGTTATGGGAGTACTTTACATTCAAGGTTTGTGGAAGATGACAGAATGATAGTCCCAGACTGTGGAGTCTGCTAACTTTTTAAAGATTCAGGAAGAAGCCAGCCAAGCTTCCTTTTTTATTTTTATCTATGTCTATATATCTATATCCAGATGAACTTAAGTCAGAGCTGGAACATACAGATCTTTGGGAAATACTCTGCTAGCAAAATATTGTCCACAGGAGTGACAATATGCAAAAAACATTTAAATCAGAAGAATAACCCAGTGCTACCTAGACAGATTAGAGCTGGAGACAAAACACTCTAAAATCGCATTTAAATTGAAAAAATGCAAATGGGAGTGGAAAGAAGGTTGGAAAATTCCATATGAAGCACAACCTTGAAAAACATAATGTCAAAAAATCTCGGTGTGACAGTGGGCAGCAGTTTAACTGTGGATGGTGATATTCTTAACCCTTTGTGTGATACTTGATTATGACAAATCATATAAATGCAGAGGAAAACCAGGCAGGTTTCTGCAGGTCTAAAGATGCAGGAAAATATTAACAGAGGACATAGGTGTTTTTTCTGCTTAACAGATCTTCAAAGGTAGTACACAAAGCAGTTTAAAAAGAATGCTTTTAGGAAACGGGAAGGAAGAAAGGACTAATTTGCAAGTACAAACCATCTGCATTGTTACTTGTTCAGCTAGACCAGAAGTTGGACTCAATGATCCTGATGGGTCCTTTCCAACTCTGCAAATTCTATAATTTGATGATTCTAAACCTTTATGATATTAGCTTTATTTCAGTTAAAATTGCATTGATTCTTCTGAAGGTAAAAATGCAAATACCATCTGTAGTTTGGCTGCTTATGCACTGCCCTGTCTGGAATAGTGTTTGATGATTATTTTAATTTAGGCTACAGCATGTTTTTAGCCTTCCCTGAGTCTCAGATGCTTGTAATGGCAGCACAGATGTACAATTGGAGATATGAAATGCCTGCTTCAGAAAGAATGTCTCCTGTCTTTATAGATATTTTCTCCTGAGTCTTAGCAACCTGGCGTGCCTGGGCAAAGAGCAGTTAATTGATATTTTGGCTCCAACATTTCCAGTGAACAGGAATTAGGCCAGAAATGCTGTGCTCATCAATTTGGCCTTAGGATGTCTTGAGTCTGTGAGAGGAAATTTCTCCAGGCACCAAGGAAAGCCACAGAACAGTTCCAGACACAAACCCATTGGTTTCACTATTATATGTGAGTGTAAATAAGAGTGGTAGACTGTTTACCACTAAAATGAAAAAATGTATGTTTAATTTCAAAAGAGCTACATATGGTGGAAATTGCATTGTTCAGGCTTCTAAAATCAGAGTGGTGAAATATTACAGAGAATTATGCTTCCTGATGAATTTTGTTGGGTGCATGAACTACTGCTTGACCAATTTTGTTACTAAAAGAGCAGTTTTTCAGATTCAATCCAGGTTCCACACTAAAAAGGAAAAACTTGAGTGGTACTGAAATAAACCAGTTCAAATCAGGAACTGGAGTTTTATTATAAGAGCAGGTAATTTGAGATGCTTCGATATACAAATTACATAGCAAAAGTGATGAGCAAGAGATCAGTAGCATAGAATATTCCAAGGAAGTCATCATGCTTATAGAACCATGACACCACTTTTCTCTTTTAGCTGAGAGAGGAAAAGCCTTGTGACTGAGCATTTGGAATGAGAACTCTGCTTGGCATGAAATTTTGACATGTACAGCCAGAGCTACTGATTTATAAAGCCCCGAATTTGGCATACTTATTTTGAGAGGAATTGAAGCCCTATGTGTGGGCGTGGATGACCCTTTCTCTGCTTTAGTCCAGTATCCAGGTATCAATTTTGTCAGGTTTCTTGTCCCTGGGCTGACAGGGACCTTTAAAGGGTGTGTTGGTGTGGTGCACTCTCTTCTGAAGCTTGGAGACTGGTAAGGTCATGGAGCTAAAGGCTTTTTTTGAAGGAAAGGTCTGGACACGAGCAGCAATATTCTCTAGAGCTGTGATAGGTGCTAGCTTGGATGACTGGAATACCTAATGATGCCTAATCACCACTGACACAGAGTTACATTACCCAAGTTACCTTTGCAGAGTTTGCACAAATTACAGAATGTATAAACCACGTGTATGCACTACCGTGGGAGCCTATCATCACTGTACAGTCCTTTCAAAGCTTATTGGGAGCAGAAAGTAGGTACTGCTCTGCTGTGAAATCAGGAGGTAGCCATGTGTTTCAACAGCAATTGACTGAAACAGTCAATGACCTCTTTAACCAGTGATCTGAAGTTTTCTGTGATGAATTCCTTTTGGCCAAACATAACTATTATTCTTGTAGTGCTGCTGTTTATTCTGCTGTAGTACTTCACAGACAGCTGCAGATGCAATCAAAACTATTTTCTTTTTCCTTTAATTTGCTGTGGAAAAATGGTAATTTAAAGACTAAAACACCAGCAGTAGAAACAGCCCAACTGCTCCATAGGGTTCAGACTGATATTTCTTTCTATTCTGTTTCTAAGTAGCCTTTTATGATTGCTGATTCGTAATACTGGTCTCCCATGGATTATTGGTCACTTGTCTCTCTTTTTTGTCTGAATGTGTGTTTTATTGTTTTAGAGCCATGAGCACTTATGTGGCCTGGCACAATGTAAATAGTCTCATGTGAAAAAACAAGCCTGTTTAGTTTGTTTTTACTCTTTTTGTGACATCTGGAAGGTGCAGCTACTCAGACAAGCAAACTCAGGAAAAATCTCTCTACCAGAAAAGGCCTAGCATGGACAACAGCCCTGTGCTAATTTGTTGTTTATCAGACAATTTCTCTGGCACTGTCAAACCCTAGGGACTGGTGGGATGGTTGGGCCCAGAGGTTGGTGGTTAATGGGATGTATTCTACCTGGAGGCTGGCGAGAAGCAGAGCATCAGAGGGGCCTGTCCTGGGACCTTTACATCTTTATCAGTCACCTGGAGGATGCAACACTGCACACTCATCAGATGAGCAGGTGGCACCTCCTATCTGAAAGATGTCAGAGAGAAAAACAAGTCACACCTGCTTTCTTGGGAGCTTGCTGCTTTCAGATACCAGGAGAAAAACCCAACGCAGAATATTTGTATATATTTCAGTTCCCTCTTCCTCTATTTATTTTATTTTATTTATTTTATTTTTTTGTATTTTATTGTATTTTAATGCAGTCAAACTAGATACCTTAGCATCATTATTAGAAATTTGCATTTTTCTCTACGCCTGGATATTTTTTCCAATGTCTGGATTTTCTTGTCTAATGGACTCTGTTCAGAATGTGTTATGCTCAGAATTATGCTTCCTAGATTAGCAAAGACTGCATACAGCCTACAAAATGAATCTGACTTCTGTAAAATGTTTATAGGATACTTTAAAAATAGATTTATTTGGATGGATATATGGTATTTACATACGTACAAGTTTGACCATCTCTTTAGTCAGAAATTTTTTTTCTTTGATTTAGGAGGATTAACTTTTATGCTCTTTTCAGTACAACTCTCAGTCAAAATTTCCCTTTAAAATGATGGGAAAAATTTTGCATTCTTATTGCCTCATTGCTTGTCATCTGCCTCTCTCCAAACATATTTTGCACTTCCTCAAGCAGCAAGTGCAAGAAATGTGCCCAAAATTGTTAACAGGACATGTATAAGTCTCTTTTGCCTGTGTGAAATGTATTCGATGTCATAAAGATCAACTGATATGTTTAATTCATACTGCAAGCTTTTAATCTGCTCATTTGACCTTTTTGATATACTGTCAATAGCACTGGTGCTTGAATAATGAATTTCATGTGTTCTAAGCACTAAACTGATTTACAGACTTCACAGTAGGTTTAAAAAAAAGTGTCTTGTCATTCAAGTGATACTGAAAGAGAATGACAAAGTGTTATGGAGGAAAATGATAAATATTGCCTTTAGTAATGTCAAAGATACTGAGGCAAATACTTTGCAAGAAGATTGATGAAATGTTTCTCTCTTTTCTATAAAATATAAAAAGAATTCTTCAGTACCTTTTTATGAATTTTCATCTTCTTTTCTCATATTTCTTGTGTATGCACTGGAGTCTGATGTGTCCCAAAGTTTGGGCCTAATGTGAACTGATATTCAAACAGAGTGGGAAAGATGCAATAAATAAATATGGGACTGTGTTTGTGTCGCAGGATTTTAGTGTTGTGGGGGGCAGCAAGGATAGTCTCTCTGAGAAGAGCTTAGGAGCTGCTCCCATGGCAGCAAAAGCCAGTTCCAGTGAGCTCCACCATGGATCCATCACTGCCTAGAGCTGCACCCACCAGCTGCTGTTGTTTCTGAAACAGATACTGAAGTAAGGGTAAAAAATGTTGTGCAGCAACTCAGAGAGAGAAGTGAAAATATGTGGGAGATACAGCTCTGCAGACACCGAGGTCAGTGTAGGGGGGAATAGGAGGTGCTCCAGGTGCTGGAGCAGAGATGCCCTGCAGCCTGTGGTGAAGAGCACGGTGGGGCAGGATGTCCCCCTGCAGTGTGCAGCACAGCAGAGCAGATAACCTTGCTGCAGCCTGCAGAGGATCCTGTACTGCAGCAGGTGCATGTGTCCCCTGCAGACCATGGAGAGCCCACGCAGGAGCAGGCTCCTCGTAGGAACTGCAGCCCCTGGAGAGGAGCCCACACGGGAGCAGGTTTTCTGGCAGTAACTGCAGTCTGGACCGCTTCACAAGTGATCTCCTTGTTCTTACCTAAGCCACCAGCTTTTCCATGTTATTTTCTCTCACTGTGCTGTTGAGGATGGGGAGTGAGAGAGCAGCTGGGTGGGGACCTGGCATTCAGAAAAGATCAAGCCACTACAGAGATACATGACATAAAGCTGCTGTTTAAGAATCAGTTGGGGTAAAGAATAGGCAAAAAATTTAGAAAATAAACCTAATTTCAGCAGGGTTCTGAAATGAGGAATTCCTGATCTGAGCAAGGTTAGAAGTGAGTGGATGTTGAATAGATGTTGAATAGACTTAATTATAATTTGTACACCTTTCTTCCTAACCATGGAGATAGGTAGTTGTGATAGTTGGTGAATTAAAGAGCCTGCAGGGAGAGGCCACAGGCTTTGCAGCTTTATAGGTACCCCAAGATCAGAGTGAAGAGGGTGTTGAAACATGGCCCATGCAACTTTTCACTCAGCATAGAATTAAGACTTGAGTTTATCCTGCAATTGTCCAGTTGTGAGCAAATGCATATTTGTAGCAAGATGCTATTTAATTCAACCTTACCCTGTTGTTGTGAGGTTGAGGAATATTGCTGCCTTTGCCTTAGCAAATGTGATGCCCAGCTGGACTTGTTTAACATTACAAAGAAATTGGTCTCCAAGATTAAACTGGAGCAGGATTAAACTCCTGCAGGATCCCACAGCTGCAATGGTGATGTTGGGCTGCTCTTGGCACCAGCTCACATCAATCATAACAAATAAAGCTATACTGATATTTTCACTACATCTCTCTCCTGAATGTGTTCCCTGCATGAAGCAGAAATCCAGAAGGTAATAACAAAACAGTTAATCTCCTTCAAAATCTCCATGGTAATGCATATGCACAGGAGGGAGAGTTGCACAGACAAAGCCAAGTTAAAACCAAGCAATCTTCCCTCTGTCTTTTTTGGCTCTTCTGTGCCCAGCCTGGGGATCTTCTCACATTGAAAATGTTGCATTTTAATAAGTAAATTTCAACCATGGTAATTAAAGATAAATAATATTTCCTCAGTAATGTGAAAAACGCTGCTGGAATTAAACACTGCACAAAATAGCTTTTAAAATTGCTTTAAAAATTTTTAATCGACTGTTATAGTTTTACATTTGCATATTTCTGTTTATATTTACACATACATACACACAGACATGCACGTGTATATACATGGACAATATGTGTTTTCAGAAGTTATGCAAGGCTGCCTCAGATAAAAAATACTTTATCAAATGTTTATCCTTCAATAAATAGATTCTAAAAAGTGTGTCTGTTTACTGATAACATTTAAAATATCCTTTTGATACCAGAATCAAGGTTAAAAATGCTATTAAAAATGTCATAATAATTTGAGGAGAATTAAGGATTTCTGAGTTGAGACATATTTTTTTTGGTCTTCATTACAAATATGGATGGACTTTACAAGATGTATGATGTCCTTCATGCTCTACGATTTTTTTTCCTGCTGTTTGGATTGAATGAGTCCTGTGGTAAGGTTCTGTAACAAATGTGACATCAGGCATTCGTTCAAACTGAAATTGATTTGTATAGTGTACAAATACTACACCAACTGGAAATTTTTATACATTTTAATGGACAAGTTAATCTTCAATCTGGGCTTGATTTTTGAAATTTCAAGAATAAACAAAATGTTTAAAAGCAGCTTGGCTAGCTTTGGAAATATCTGTATAATGATAATAGCACTGATATAAATTAGACCAGCAGTGGACCAATGTCTTTCCTGTTTTATGTGAAGAAGTTGTGGTTGATAGAGTTCTGTTTTTTAATGTAAACCAGAAGATCATAATTGGCATCATTGGTGGTAAGGTGTAAAAGCATTGAAAAAATATCCAAGCCCTCATCAAAGTCTTGTTCTCACTCTATGGATTTTCTTTTTTGGTGTCTGTCAAGCTTTGGTACACTGGTGGTTTCTGTAGCTTGGTCTTTGTGGCATATAAAAGTAAAAGTCACACTTGTGTTCCCTGAAGTAACAGGGCTGAGGCAGTGCCTAATCCTGGCCTGTGCTGGCAGGGGTCTTGCTGACCCCAGCAAGGGAAAACATGCTCCAGCACATGAATGTTTCAGCACACTGACTGCAGGGGAATGAAAGCTCCTGCTGGCATTACATTTTACGTTAAGATTTTACAGCCCGTGTCTGAATACATCTAGCCATTATTTTTTTCAATACAAGTACAAAACCTTTTTATTTTGAGTCTTAGTGTACAGCCAGCTCAGTGCTGAAGAGCAACATGAGCCTTGTTGGTGCTGCAGACATGTTGTTTGCAAGGTTAAAAAGCATAGATGGGGGATATCAAAGGGAAAACATTTATGCATTCTCTCTAAAGAACACTTCCCTGAAGCTCTTGTGGCTGCTTGAGAAACCATAGCCTGATTTCCTCACAGCCTTTTATTCTTAATATGCTGAGCGAGTGGCAGGAGTGACAGGCTATGACTGACAATTTTGGACACAACCAGACTGGATTTAGTGAGACCAGGATCTCAAGCTGACACCTTCTTACAAGGAAGAAAATGTCAGTTAGATAAAACATTTTATTAAAGCATATTAAAAGGTGCCTTGCCTTTGCCCTAGATAATGGCAGTGGTATGGAAACAAATGATCCCTTTTATTTTCCTCAGAAATTCACTGTGGTAGAAAACCCAGGAGCTCGTAGGGTAAACCTTGATTGATGAAATAACCTTTTGATGATGTTTGAAAGCATGACTTTTCTGATTCAACAAAGCCACAGTTAGTGTCATGTCAGAGAAATACTGGCTAAACTGAAGAAATTACATGTACCCACTGCTGAAGGGAATAATGGGCTGATGAATCTCTCTGTACAAAGTATGATGGTGTTACAGCTGTCTCCAAAAGCAGGTGGTAAAGACTTTAGAATTGCTGAAATACAGGCAGGGCTAAGATTTGGCCTAAAAATGTTTATTTCTGATCAGAATAGAATAATAATAATAAAAAAACCATAAAATCCTCTTATTCTTATAGGTGGTGTGGAGTGTCCAAGGTGCAGGTGGTGAGAAAACTGCCTTTTTACTTTGAAATCCATGTATACTATATTGGGACACAGAAACATGAAGATCAATGATGCCACCCTTGCAGTACCCTGTGAGTTACAGGAATATTCCAAATGCAATGAAAGTAAGCAACTATGGAGATATTTTTTTTTATCTCCTAGGCACAAAAGTAATTTTCATTTAAAATTCTATTTTTTTACATTGAAGTGTAGCTATGTACTGACAATGGACAAGTAAAGTGTTACAACAATTTCAAAGTAAATTTTAGATATAAAGATGACATTTTAGGGAAAACAAACCGAAACAAGAAAGAAAACTCCATGCTGTTGAATAAGCATAAGAGTGGAATTTAACCCAGTAATCCCAGTCATCTTTAGAAGGTCAGGAGACTTCTCTTAATTCTCTATGGACAGAATACAATCCAACCAGAAGAGGATAAAAAATAGATGTATGTGGAACTCCAATAAATTTTTTATATCCCTGTAGGACTATAATCTCCTTAGAGCAGTGAAAATGTTCTGAACTTTTTGTATGTAACACTGGAGCCTAATGTATATGGAATTGATGATGGATTTCTCAGGGGGGACGAGTTCAGGTTTCAGTGATTTTTCCCTTTGTATTTAACAATAACTTGAATATCATTCTAAAGAATGGCATTAGGAGAGTCTGCAGGCATGAAGTACTTGTCAAATTTAATGGCACAAACCACTTGAACCATGTGGTTGTTAAAATTGGCTATTAACATTTTAAAGGAAGCAAGGAATAAAGCTTTTTTACATGGCTATAGACTAATTTATTTATCAAGACCTAATAGCAGTCCCAAAAGTTATGAAACCTTTTGTTAACCTAGCTGCTGAAGTGTGGGTAAGTCAAACATTCTTTGGAGAACATTTTACTGGACATTTGGATTTAGCAACAATACTTTCTTTTAGGTGAGTTAATGTCACTTACTCAGTTTATAGCCATGAGTATGATTTGTGCTTTTCTTCAAAGAGATTTAGAGCTTGGACTGAATTAATCTCTGAAGGCCATCCTCAAGGTGAACTGCATGATTGGAGACACTCGTAGTTTGCTGTTTCAGATTTAAGCAAAACAACCCCCTGTTCTAGTGGCCAGTCTCAGCAAGAGGCCAGCCCAGCCTTCTTGGTGCCCACACCTGATGTGGTGGGTCTCTCTCACAGACTATAGGGGGAAGTTGGAGAGCTAACTTTGAGTAGGCAACAAGTGCCCAGTGACCTGGAAGAGCCCCAGCCCTGCAGACGGGCTGTCTTTGGAGAATAAGAAATTCTCTTATTCTCTCTTTGGAGAATGAGAAATTTGCAGCAGACGTGGCCTACCACTGTGTGTAGGAAGGTCGCTACAGAGGACCTTAATTTTGGGTTGTGCTAAGCATGCTGCTATCAAGCACTGATGGATGCAATGCATATGGACTAGGAACCTGGCGATGCTCCCGTGAATGCGACTGGTAAAGCACTCAGTGCAGTGCCTGTCATGGCTGTGGGTGCTGAAAACAGGAATGACCATGAGCTGCTACCTGTCTTGAGACTCCTATGGCACTCTTGCCTTTTAGGAGACAGGCATCGACATTTATAACTCACGTGGAGCTAAAATTTAGGAATTATTTAATTCCCCCATGTCACAGAAGCACTGTCTCAGTGACTTTGTAATTCTATGAGGTACAGAAACAGAGCATGCTAAGACAACATAAAGAGTTTGTGTAAGGACAGCAATATGGACTGTGAATATTAAATGCTTCTCATTGCATTTCTCTTTTATTTGAAAATTTACAATATGGATGACAGGTTAGCAAAAAGTAATTTTGGACATTTCTGTCACATAAATGTCAGAGAAAAGATCTCAAACATCAGAGAGACCTTGATTAAAAAAATAAAAAAAGCAGTAGGATGAACTCACACTAGCTGGAAATTATATAGCAGAAAGGTGGATTAGGCAGAATGAATGCTCCTGTCATTTATCTGGTTGGCTCTAATGTCTTTCTTACCACTAAGTGCAGCAAAAGGAATTTGTGGGTAGAGATGGGTATTCTTCATTTTCCTGTTTCCGATCCAGTAATTAGGGCCATGTTGTATCAGATGCCAAAAGGCCACATCTGCACATCTCACTATTGGTTTTGCTCTACCCACTTCAAGTAAGCATTATTCCCCATGCCAGAGCTATCTTTAGGCTGCTGAACTGGACTTAACTTTCCTGCTGCCCAACTCATGGGCATCTCATGGGAATCCCTGTTTTGAGAGAAATTTATAGGGTCTCCAATCCAACTACTTGGATATTTCAATCTGGATGCTTGGAACAAAGCATATTTGTTGCCTCAGGACTGGATATGTCTGATAATTTACTTTTCAGAATATTGTATAAGGTTTATTCACTCTGTTTTCTTTTACATGCATTATGCTTTACAAAGAAAAATTTCAGTGCAAGTCAGTCATCGTTCTTGAGGATTATTCTTGGAAGCCTGTGATTCAAGAATACCCCAAGATTTCTGTTGGTTTGTGAAATGAGTTTTATAAAAACCCTCCAATCTATGCTCATTTCCATAACTAGGAAAATTCTCTAGCTAATGTATTATGTTACTAATTACATTTTTATCAGTGCTGGACAAGGAAAAAACTAATCTACTTTTGCCAAAATTATTTCTCTGTTTCAAATGCTCTCTTCCAGTTTCCTACTGATCTTGAAACAAACATTAATTTTGCAAACAAAGTAAGTATCTATTATTTTTATAAAGAATCTTTTGGAAGACTTTCAGAGATGCAGTAAATATAATATATGATAAATATACCTAAAGTAAAGAGTAGGATATAAGCTTAGTCCAAGTACTGCCAATCCTATCAGTTGTAGAAATACAAAGATGCAAAACTAATTTAGCAGGAAGGAAAAATCTTCAACTTATATTTTAGAAAACAAACCCATGATGTTCATTAATTAGAGTTTAAAAGAAGAGGCAAATATAAATAATTATTGAATCAAAAGCCATCAACATCATGCTGGTTTATGAAAATATGACAAAGGCATGACCTTTCCTTAGGGTAAGTAATGTTTCCAATAGTTTGCACCTCTTTTTTAATTTTAACTTCAAATCAAGGTAAAGCCAATGGTCTGATAATTACAGAGTTTTAAACATAGTCAAAATTGGCATTTTAAATGGGCTCTGACTCACCTACTCGTAAGATGGATGCAAATGCAAACGGTTGCTGTATGCTAAGTGGGTGCTAAAGACACATCATACTTTGCTTATGATGTTCAGCTGCTTTCATGACAGCAGAATGGCCACCAGCTTTAGCCCTTCCTTGTCAGCCTTTCTTAGGATGAAACAGCTTTGCACCCTCTATTCCAGTGCAACATCACAGTCCTCCAACACTGGTGGCAAACAGCTCTATGAAAAAATGAATTCACACTTCTCTCATCCCCATCCCAAGGCACTGTCATACCAGTGGATTCAGAGAGGGAACAATTAGGTAATGGAGGTGCAGGAACCTCTTGGGTTTTTCTTGGTCCAGGCATGTGCATGACCTACTTGCAGAAAATTTACGCTTCCCAAATCAGTAAGTCCAGGTGAAGAGCAGGAGATACTTCCTGACTCTTCCCAAAACTAGACCTTGTTAACTTGTTAGTCAAATCCCACATTTTCTGCTCCATCAATAAATGGAGCAGCATTTCACACATTTTGGTTCTCTGTGAACTGTTAAGTGTCACAAATGGAGAATATATCCTTGTGTGTGTGCAGTGACACCTTTGACTCATTTCTCCAGGCTTTGTCCACATGAATCATTTTAATCTTTAGCAAAATACAAATTTTTAACTTACCTCCTTGGTTTCTGCATGCAAACCACCAACTCTGTAAGTGTTAATCCAGCCAGTAGATAACTAGTAATACAACACACTTCTTTTCTAAGTATGGTAGGCTCTGCAAAGTCAACTTCTTTCATTGGTAGCTTAAACATTAGTCCAAATATGAAACTGACAGGGAAATGAGTTGATAGATGTTCAAGCAGATATATACCCCAGTAGCTTGCCTTTACTTAAATGAAGTTTTTGTCCCTAGAAATGTCTGTGTGGTAATCTTCTGTCTTTAAAGTGGAGGAAAGGCTCCTCATTCTGCTTTCTCATCTATTTCAAATCACTCAGCTACGTGTCATAGACCATCATTTATTTCCGTACCGCAGAGCCCAAAAGGATTCTCATCACTGTACTTCCTGCTCCTGAAGCAATCTTCTTCTGGAAGAAAATAATGCATTTATTTCTAAATCCCTGTTATTTTCTGCACTTAATGCTTATTTTCTGCCTAATTTTGACCTTTTCACCCTGAGTCAACATCTCTGTTTCTTCACAAAATGTGCATTGGTTGTTCTTCAACGCCCTTGCCTTATTTCAATGTAGCTGCAATAGGTGAAGAGAGGAGTTCTTTCTTTAGTAACCACAAATGGAGCTTGGGTGCAGAAACTCCTCTCTTCCTGATAAATACTTCAATTTTTATGAATAATACTGGTGGTTTTCTTTCTTTCTTCTGGAAACGGATTTTTCTAAACAAGTTGTTGTATAAACTGATCTTTCCTGATTACAAGTTTTAATCTTATAAACCTTGGATAATGTATTTGATTTGTCTTGAACAAATAGATGTCATTATTAAACTAGACTTAGGATTAAAAAAAATATAGGATTGTAGAATTATAGAATGGTTTGGGTTGGAAGGTATCTCTAAAGATTACCTAGTCCAAACCTCTTACTGTGTGTGGCAGGGACACCTTTTGCTCGATTAGGTTGCTCAGAGCCCTGTCCAATCTGGCCTTGAACACTTCCAGCAATGGGGCATCCACAGCTTCTCTGGGCAACTTGTTCCAGTGTCTTACCACTCCTACCATATGAAATTGCCTCCAGTTTAAATGTGCTCTCAGTTTAAACTGTTTGCCTTTATATCATCTTTATAGGCTCTGGTGGAAAGTCTTTCTATGTCTTTCTTATATGCCCCCTTTAAGTATGGAAATGCCACAGTGAAATCTCCTTGGACCCTTTTCTTCTCCAGACTGAAAAAACCCCACCCTCTCAGACTTTCTTCATAAGATCAATGTTCCAGTCCTCTGATAATTTTATTGACCCACCTTTGAACCTGTGCTAACAGGTACATGTCTTGTAAAAAAATTCTTTATGGACTTGTTGTCCCATAGAGTTATTTTTTCTCAACATCTTTCCTTGTAAGGAGTTAATCTTCAAAGTTTTTATCTGTTAGTTGTTTTATTTTTTTTTTCTTTTCCTTATATATAAAAAATAGACTAGACAGTCATTCATGGAAGATCATTCCTTCCTTCTTGCTGTTGTTACAACCCAGATCTCCAATGCATTCCACTCTAGGGACTCATTTTTATGCACAAAATTTATCCTGAAAGAGGAGAAATTTCTATGCATCTTTAACTTCTCTGAGGCTGGTTATAAAACCTCAGGTCTGAGCCTCTGGTCTCTGGGGCTGGTTATAAAACCTCAGCTTCATGGGACTGGAGGGTGAGATAACAATGTTTTCAGAATCCTATCTTTTGATCTCCAGCCTTAGGAACTGGTCAGTTTTGGACATATACCATGACTGACGTGGTGATCTTGTGCTAAGTACAGAGGGCCTACAGTTCAGTAGGTATCAAATTGCACCACTTGTTTTTAGGCAAAATTAAGAAAACTAAATGCCACCTGTATCTTTCTTTCTGTTTCTTTTAATGGCTTTTAAAGTTATTGGCCAATTTTAACCCAGTTTGTCAAAGGATTAATCAAAAGTGAGATCATGAGATGCTTTCAGTGAAGTTGAGCAGTTGGATGGCAAAGAGTGGGCACACGAGGCATCCCATAAAAGGCAGAGGCTAAAGAAGAAGGTTTAAAAAAGGACAGGAATTATTCCAGTACCTCTAGGACAGCTGATTTTATTTATTTTAAGCATTTATGAGTTCTTAAAGGTCTCCATGGTGAGCACTGACCTGGCTTGCTTTAGCTGTCTGGGGCACAGTGCACTATTTTATTATTTATATCAAGAAAGTAGAAACCAACAGAATTGATGTACACATAATTCATTCCAATCCAAGTAGACTTAAAAATGTACTATATGATGAAGTGTTTTATAAATTTATGTTTTCCAAGTGCCAGCTTGAGCACCACTTGTCCACTAGGAACAGTGCATTTTTGACCATCTCTTTGTGTCTCTAGGTCTGGATTGAGTGGTTCTTTGGGAATAGCCTGCTGATTAACTTCAGAAACAACATGTTCTTCTACATTTTTCTCTAGACTGGAAGAATGTAATCTCTGCAAAACATACATAAACTAGATAGAAAGTATATAAACTAGATAGACTGTATATAAACTAGGTTGACAATTATGTTGGATTATAGCTTTGCGTTCTAGAGTAGCCATGAAGATTGTGTTGGTATTATAGCAAAAGCAATATTTGTTTCTTGTATATTTTTTCTAAAATCAAAAATACCACTTGATATCCATCCTCGGTCCCCCTTTCAAATATTAAATACTTTATTTAATTATGTTCATAATCAAAACAAGCTTGAAAAATTTCTTTCATACTAAATTACTGTTATTTTTCTTAGACACTTATTCATGGTAGTTTTATGTAGGTTTAACTAGAAGCACTCACATGACAGCATAACTGTCCTTTCAAGTAGGTTTTATTTAAACTAAACAGCAGAGGCAGTTCAACAAATTCTTCTTACAAAAGCATATGCAAAGTTTTCCACATAACAACTAGATCGAAATCTGTTTAAAGATTTTTAAAGAAGGCAGGATATGCAGTTAGGAAGAATTCAGTATAGAAAAAAATCCATCTTTCATGTACTCAAAAATTTCCTTTACTTTGTTTTCTAAACCCTACAAACATTGTAAATGTCAGATGCAGTCATAATGGTGAAGAAATCAATAGTGTTATTCCACAATTATTTTGGAAAATGCTCAGGATTTTCCCTCTATTTTTAGTTCAGCTTTTACTACCTCAGATTTACAGCTAGTCCTACTGAAAGTACCAAAGTGGTTTGTGAAATAGTGTCTCTTTTTTTTCCTGTAAATACATTATTGGATCAAAGACTACAGAGTTTTGAAGGGAGAAGACTAGAAGGCAAAAGCAGAGAAATGGGGAATAAGCCTTCAACCCAGGGTAGATTTTCTGCTGTTTTGAACACATCTTTCGTTTTTCTGATTCCGAAAAAGAAGTGAATTTCATGGTGTGGAGGTGAAGGCAACAAATGTTTATCAATTGATGGGCCTGCCTGAGTCTGCTCTCATGGCTCTAGAAGGTTCTCCATATCAGATATCAGACTACAGAGCAGCAGACAATAAAAGAGTCTAACAGACGGGGCAAAAGAGTATCTCACCACCTGCAGTACTGAGTACCTGCAGACATCAGGCAGTGAAATCACAGAACTCCAGAGGATCTGGCTTTTTTTCCAAGTCTAACTTCAATTTATTTGGGTAATGTACTTCAAAGCATTTCTTAAAAATAAACTTAATAAATGTGATTGTAAAGGAGGTTAATTTTCACATCCACCTTGCAATGACGTGGAAAAGAAGTAATTTAATGGTATTTCCTATGGACTTCTGAAGTAAAAAGGCAACATGGAGGAAGACATGAACACAGTGGTTGAATCTTGGAAGCTTTTAAGATGCCCTGCTGAACATGGCTTGTAGAAGAAAAGGATGAGCAGTAAAATAAACCATAAAATGGTGGTAGTAGTAATTCTCTGCACTAGTAATTCCCCTCTGTCTGACTTGGAGAGCCTTAAGTTTTGTGTTTGCCGCAGGCCAGAAAAATCAAAGCTTCTGAAAGTTACTGTTCTGCGGCTCTATTTTGGAAAAATATGCAGAGATATCACTCAAATCCTTGTATTTTCACCTGCTTTTATTCTATGTCATTTAAAGATCTGTGTGCTGATGGGAAATGTTATGGAAAAAAAATGTTAAGGTGGAACAGGTAGAAGAAACTATTCAAGTGCTCAGAATTATGTTTACTGTCTCTGTTCTGAAGCCAAAAAATAATCACAGACTATTTTCTTAGACTGGACTCTCTCTACAGACCTTAACAATTTTTTTTTCCATGTAGTTTCTACAGTTATTATGTTTTAGTCTAAAGGCAGAAGGCAAACAGCCATTTGCTGTTGTTTGTCTCTGCCTCTTTCTTTGTGCTTTCTCCTCAGCCTTACAACATTCCTCTTTGTCCTTTCCCCCTGTGTATCTTTTTCTTTTCCTCTTTACCAATTTGTTGCAAAATCGATAAACTAAAGGCTGAAAATTAGCATGAAGGAAAAAAAATTAAGCAGATCCAGTATTAAAAGTTTGCCTAAAACCTGAAAAACAGTGTCTCAGAGAGGACAACATTTGAGCAATTCCTCCTGCTGCAGCAGTAACTTAAAGGCTGATTTTAACCCCTCTGGGAATAGCTCTCCGCTGGGGAATGTGAGAAGGGGCAGGGGGATACTTTCTTTGCTTATTGTAGATGGAGGTCACTCATTTGTCTCCAGGGACTGCTGATGATGATTTTCTGTTGGCTGCTGTGGGGCAAGGCAGCTGGGGCCACAATCCTGTGCTTGGTTTGCTGAATTTGGTGATTTTACAAAGTAGCTTAATCCCAACAACTACTTGTAGCCATCTAAGCCATTAGGAACATTTTTCAAAGGATATTTTCTTAATGTTTATTCTGGTTTTCCAGTTTTCGGTGGAAATATATTTAGGGTAGGTTAAGCAAGCTTTTCAAATATTCATTCTGTAAGTGTTTCCCTTGTTAGTCAGGCATAACTTGTCTTTTTAGAGTTTGATGATTTTTTACTACTGACAAATTGACTTTACATGAAAAGGGAAATGATAGTATTGGTAAAACTATACAACTCTCAGAAGATGTTCAATACCATTTACCATTTTCTTTCTTTCCATATAACTGTCTTTATTCTGCTTAAATGAAATACTTGATGGATGTAGAACAATTTTTTTTTTAATTGAGGAAGAGTCACTAAGCTCATCAGGATAGAATAAATTTGGTACTTCAGAAGATAAAAAAGTCTAAATTTGAATGAGGGAAGATGTCCTATTTTATCTCACATTGCATCTTCTAAACATGTATATGTCTGTTCTCATAATGTAAATATGTATGTAATGGAAATTAAGTTTGGATCTCACAGTGAAGAGATCAGTAGTTATGTATTCAGAATGTAATTGCAGCAAATTTGATTGTGAAGGAAATATGTTTTTTTAAATCATAAGGACAAAAGAAAAAATATTCTTAAAATTAATCATGGGAAAGGTTTAATACCTTAATTCTTTTTCTAGGGAGACATCCACGTATAGTATTTTAGAAGCAAAAATGTATGCATCTTCTATGGTAGAAGAATGGTGTGGAGTCAAGTATTTAGTGGAATAAATTACTTTGGATCCATTTCTGAAGTCTGTTTTAATATTTAGTAGAATTTTAAAGCCCCCAAAATTGAATCCTCCCCAACAGGAAAAAATTTATAACTTGGCAGATAGATTTCATATCTATGGTGGTTGCACCTATAGATAAATTTCTGTCAAGATTAAATGAATCATTGGAACAGGCTGCCAAGGAAGTGGTAGAATCACCAGCCTGGGAAATGTTTTAAAAATGTGTAGATGTGGTTCTTTGGGACATGGTTTAGTAATTGTTCTGGTAGTCTTAGGTTAATGGCTGGATTTAAAGATCTCAGGGGTCTTTTCCAGCCTCAATGATACTATGTTCTATGACATTCCATACTTTCTTTTTTCTCTTTTTCTTTTTTCTTGGTTCTATTGAAAAGATCATAATGCTACACCACTTTGAAGGCCCATGTATCAATTCATACTTCTTAAGAGATCTTTTTCAAATCTCAGAGATGTACAAAGCTTACCAAAATGATAAGATCATGTGCAGTTCATTTACCTTCTGGATACATAATTATAATTCAAACTGTTTAAGTGGAGTGCACCCCAAAGATCCATTTGTGCATTACTCTAAAGCAACACAGGGCAATCACAGAGAGAAAGCAGTAACTGTAAATATATATGACACATAGGTTCAAAAATGTTGAATCTGGATCCTTTCTCAGGAGCACCTTCTCTCCAGGAGGAATTATTAATCTGGAAGTGGTGAAGTTTTACTTAGCCTTTCAAGTGACAGAATCTGTAAAAGAACAATGTTCATGAACACAGTCTGCAAAATAATAAATAAAACTGATGTTCAATTTGTTGAAATAAGCTGCTGCAGAAATGATGTCTGTAGAAAGCTCATAGGATTTAGATAAGGTTGCTATTTCACCTGATTAACACCATCTTATTGCCTTAGATATGCAGAAATAATTGGGTTGCAAAAGTTAACATTACATATTTATTTCTTTATGATTTTTTTTCCCTAACATATTTTTCTGGTAAAATATACGAAGCCCTGGAGTAAAGTAGCAGCTAAGGAGTAGGAATTGCAGGGAGAATGGGTGACCAGGAAAACCAGCAGTTTGAATGGAGGGCTAACAAGTCAAGGCAAACCCCGGGTGCATAATACCAGTGTCAGCTCAAACACACCACGGGTCTCAGATTAATCACAGTGCCAAGGGACTGGAGGCTCTCTGAGCCAAACCACCAGCTGGTGCTTGCACAGCAAAGGCTCATCAGAGCTGAGTTACTGAGAAGGTTCCATGGCAACATCCCTGAAAGAGGGCCTTCACATAAAAACCTGGTGTGCCTGCATGAAGCACTTCCAGGAGCAGTGGGACTGATTTTTTTCGTGGGGTTTGGCTCAGCAGCAGGGATGCCCATGAACTCTGAAGAGACGTCATCACTTTGTTGTCATGGACATTCAAAATAAGAAAAAATCTAATTATAGGGAGAGATTTTCTGCTTTTCCCCCCATGACACCTATAGAAAGCCAGGAATGTAACTCTGCAGCAGCCTTAGGATCGCTCAATTTTTTTTTTCAGAGGCAACAAAGGTACAAGAGCAGGGACCTCAAATGGTTCATTCTTCTATTGTCCAGGCTACATATAAAATTCAGTCTCTTCTCCTGTAAAATAGCTCTTGTCTCTTTTATTCTCTTCAGTACCCAGAAGCTGGTCCTATTTTTCAGTATTCCTGATAATGGAGGGAAAGTTAATTGCCAGAGGTATCCTTCATTGTTATGAAAAATATAAAGAAGAACACCTCATCATGATCCTTTGCACTCAGTGGACCCGTGTATATAAGCCAGAGCCTCATTTTCTTGGAATGAGGACTCATCCCTGAAAACGTCTAAGGCGATGTCTGAAACTCTCCTCTGAGATGACACTTTGTGGTTTGTGAAACAATACTGTGTGGGTCACCGATAGGCAGCATGAAAAGGATTCATCATTTGTCTGAATTTATTGCTGACTAGCTGAAAAAACAAATTTTGTCTGAATAGTTTTTGACACTTTCCTAACTCTTCATTAATTTAAGAGGTGTATCAAGTGTTCTACAGGTACCACATGACTTTAAAGTATACAATATCCTATATACACTTGGCAAAATCAAGGTAAAAATAAATCAAAATCAACAGTCGAAAGTTCAGATTTGAATAACCTACGACACTCAGATTCACACCTAAAATATAGTGAGATGATTTTATCATTTACATTGAAATATGTAAGTTTTATTACTAGAATTTACAGGTTAAATTGCTAATGCAAATTTAAATATAAATATTCTGGATAAAATAAAAACCATTACTGGTGGAACAGGCTCCTTTGGTCAGCATGTGGGAGATCAAGGCAGTTATAATATCTGGTTTGGAGCAAGGAGGTGAGTCTGGGCTTTCCACCTGTCTAGCAAGAGTTTTGGTTAATAGACTAGAGGAGCAATCTGTCTTTCCCTGAATACTTGTTTATCTACAAGGGCTGGCTCCAAGAGAAAAGGCTAAAGCCTAAAAATGCCATTTGCCAGCCTCAGCTGCTGGAGCTCCCTCTCTGTCAATCTCCCTGTAAATGCGAATGCACCCATTTTCCATCTTCGGTAGCAAAAATGGCCTGTCGAAATAAATGGCTATTTTGTTCAGGAATGAGTTATTTCCAGATCTTAGAACCACAGAATACTTTGATTTCAAGAGACTTTTAAAGGCCATCTAGTCCAACCCCCTGCAATGAGCAAGGACATTCTGAACTAGATCAGAGTACTCAGAGCCTTGTCCAGCCTGACCTTGAGTGTTTTCAGGGATGGCGAATTTATCATCTCTCTGAGCAATCTGTGTTTTTCTGGCTTGATGAAAACCTGCTATACAAGACAGACTTTTTCCAGCTGATCACAGGACAGTCTCAGGGAGTTTGTCTGGTTTTTGTGCAAAATTGCTTAGTGTTGCACCTTACAAAAAGTGTTTACATTCTGATAAACTTTAGGCATAACAATGGTTTTAATTATGAAGCAGATTTTCTTAGAAACTGTATATCTGCATAAGAAACTGGCAGCCAAATTCAGTTCTGCTAAGGTGAGTTTCTGTCTGTAGGATGAAAATAAAACCATGGGTTACATGCCAGGAACATGACCAGCTATATGCATGCCTTGTATTTTTCTAAAGCTCATCAGTGACTCTTTTTTTTTTTGTTTGGTCATAGGAATTAAGTATTTTTATTAAGCATGTTTAATGCCTTGTCCTTCAATAGTCTTCATGGACAAGGTCCAGATTGTTTCTCTTTCTTTAACAGCCATCTGTGTAAGATGCCTGACTGGCCAACTCTCCCTACTGGCAGAAAGCTGCAGTTTCTGTCACTGTGCAGCAGAGCTAGTAGGAACTCACAGGCAGCAAAGACACACTCGTGTCTTCACTTAAGTCATACTATTAAAACAGTGAAAACAAAGTAATTGGGCAATAAAATACTTTCTATTCTTGAGATTTAGAAGGACCTTTGCATTTACTAAAAAAATCCTTTGGCATGTAGAGCAATTATCAGCCTAATGCATTTAGCAATCTTCTTTCACCACAATTGAAAAGTACTTTGGAAAATTAGCTGGTATGAGATTCTAGTTTATTAAAATAGAAAGGGACTGCCTCGATGCCACTTACTTTATGGATATGCTGACAATTTGTAATAACAGGCACTATTGTATTACAATTTGTAATACTAGGCACTATACTGATACACTATCAGTAAAAGAGGTGAAATCAGAAAAAAGGTCAAGACAACCCAGCCACAGGGTAATTATTAAGTCTTTGCTGATTTTCTTTGTACTTCTTCCAAATTGTTATTTCTTACTTGGTATTTCTTCTTGATGCCACTTGGTTGCACTGATGCCTAGTCAACACTTTCTCCTATTGTAGGTTTTGTCCAGCTTGGGTTGCTTTTGTAATTTTCTCTTGTACTTCTATTGATTTTCTTTTTCTTCCCCTCCTCCTTGTCTTTTAGAAATTAAATTTTTAGCCTAGTATTTTTATTCCATGAGCAGTATCACTGAATTTAGTTGTGCTACACGCAGTAATGACAATACAATTTGACTTAGTATTTTATGCATCCCACTAAGTACCTTTCTAAGAGGAGCCTGAGTTTTCCAGCTTTATACCTAGCTCAGCTTTAAGCAATTGACAAATTGATCCCAGGCTAATTTTCTGCTTGCATTGCTTATTTGAACAAATGTCTCAAAAGGGGCACTTCCGTACGCTGCCACTATTGGCAAAAGTTTTCAGATTCATTTTCACACTTTGTAATCTATGGTTTATTAGCAACATCAAACAAGACAGCGTAAAATGGCCATTTGTCCTCTTTGTGACATGTATACATGAGCTTAAATGTTGTTTTTTACTTTATCAAACATGCTGAATCAAATGACTGCAAATGGCATAAAATATGTACCTTGCTTGACGCTACTAAGTAGTTGTGAGCATGGCTGCTCATAGCTTGGGTGAATCTACTCTTTGCTGAGTAAAATCTGGCTAGGCTCAGGGGGTGGTGTTGGAGTTGCATCCACCTGGTGGCCAGTCGCAAGTGATGTTCCCCAGGGCTTAGTTTTGGGAACATTCCTGTTTAATACCTTTATCAGTGGTCTGGAAGAGGGCATTGAGTCCATCCTCTGTCAGTTTGCAGCTGGCACCAAAGTGGACAGGAGGGGTGATCTGCTGGACGGTAGGAAGGCTCTGCAGGAGGACTTCGGAAAAGCTGGATCCATGAGCTGAGGCCAATTGCCTGAGGTTCAAAAAAGTGAAGTGCTGGATTCTGCACTTGGGCCACAACCACCTCAGGCAGTGCTAAAGGCTTGGGGACAAGTACATGAGAAGCTGCCTAGCAGAAAATGACCTGGGGATGCTGGTTGACAGCTGGCTGAATGTGAGCCAGACTGTGCCCAGGTGGCCAAGAAGGCCAATGGCATCCTTGGCTTGGATCAGCAATGGTGTGGCCAGGGTACACTAGCAGGACCAGGGCAGGGATTGTCCCTCTGTACTTGGCACTGGTAAGGCCACGTCTGGAATCCCATGTCCAGTTTTGGGCCCCTCTCCACAAGAAAGACTCTGAGCTGCTGGAGAATGTCCAGAGAAGGGCAGTGGAGGTGATGAAGTGGCTAAGGGAGCTGGGGTTGTTAAGCCTGGAGAAAAGAAGGCTCACAGGAGACCTTATTATTCCCTACTACTACTCAAAATAAGGTCGTAGCCAGGTGAGAGTCAGTATCTTCTCCCAGGTAACAAATGCAGAACCCGAGGAAATGTCCTCAAGCTGCACAAGGGAAGGTTTAGATTGGATATTAGGAAAAAATTCTAAAGGGTTATCAAACACTGGAACAGATTGCACAGAGAAGTGGTGGGGTCACTATCCCTGGAAGTATTTATAAGACCATGTAGATGTGGCACCTGGGGACATGGTTTAACGGTAGGCTTGGCACAGCTGGGTTTGCTGTTGGAATGCATGATTTTACAGGTATTTCCCATCCTCAATGAAGCCTTTTGTGATTCTATGAAACAAAACCAGGCAGAGTAGGGGGGAAGATGGCCACCTTGACCTCAGGTGAAGGGCCACCTCAGCCCCATTCTGGAAGCCTCACTGGGGCTCATCCCCCCTCACGTACCAGCCACATGTGTTCTTCCTAGATGTGCTCTGGCTAAATGGGTTTTCTGGGCAGTTTGACAACCTTTGGGCTTCACCCTAACCCTTGAGTTAGAGTTTGAACTTGCCAGTTTTTAGCCCTCTGTTCAGTGTGACTTAAATAAACCCAAATAACTTCAAGTAATTGAGGGTTTGTTTTGTGAGCTTTACTGGTACAGTTTGAGTAAGGTCACTCCTCCTGCACTGAGGAAAACTGTGGCATCCACGCCTTGTTTTACTTGATACTCCCCACTCTTAGCATCACTAGTACTGCACTGTTCTGCAGCTCCAGGCTCTCTAGAGCCTTCAGTGAGTGACTAATAGGACTTGATTAGCTGCACAAGGGGAAGGGGGAACAACTAAGTGGTGTTTGGCCTTCACTCCATCTTGGAGCCAGCAGCCACTCTGTCCCAGAGTCAGCAGAGAATGGTTTAGTCAGCTGGTGCAGTCACAACCCTTATAAAGAGAGCTAAATTCACCCCTCTTTCATCACAACACTTGTCTTTAAGCCATTAATTATGTATGAATGAAGGTGTCAAAAACAGGAGGTAGAGGAGGTGGGAGGGGAAGGTTTAGGGGCTGTACCAAAAATTCACTTTTCTCTAGTTTCAGCTACAGCATTTTTCACTCTTACTCCTGCCAGGCACTAGAATAAGTCAACAAACAATTCAAAGTATGAAGCAAAGAAGATTAAGATTTAGGTATCATTGGCATATAATCAACACAGTTCTTACCCTTCCTGGAAATGAATCATCCTTCTTTTCTTGTTAAAAAGATAAAGAGAAGACGCTGCATGATCTTGAGCTCTTTGGAGAAAAGTCAGTACTTACCCCACACAATCCACTGGGATCATCCTGAAAAGAAATGACAAGGCTAGCCTTAAAGCGGCTTTTATTTATTCCCATAAAATTTTGAATGCTGTTATCACCTCCTGTCTCAGAACCAAAGTCGGGTGGAAGTTCAAGTCATGTTAGCTGATCCCCATTCCCTCCCTGGAACAGTGGAAACTTACCAGCAGAACTGTGCTTCCACATGCTGGGAAACCAACTTGCCCCGAAAGATGATTAACTGTTGATGCCCACAGGAGAAGTAGTTGTAAATAATAGAGAGACATAACTGTTTTGCTCTGTCATTGTTTCCTTTTGTTTGATTGGTTCATGTAATTTTTTTGTTTGGTTGGGTTTTTTTTGTTAAAAAAATCTGTATCAAATGAGCTAGCCCGTAGATCAGATATCTGTATCCTTATACAGATATCTGAAGAATACCACAATTTTCTGTTTTAAAGACAAGTCTTAAAAAGTTGTTCTGTAGCTCACATTTATCTGCTTTAATCATCCTTTTGTTTCCTCTGGAGTCACAGCTCTAGCCTGCTCCAGAAAAGTGAGAAGTTATAATACTTCCAGCTGAGGATCTTGATGAAGTGAAATGCAGGGAAGATGGCAAAGTGGTGACCTGTTGTGACAATTCTGTCTCTGCTGTGGACATAAGTGCTGCTGGGGGAAGGCAGGTGACACCATTCACCTCGTCACTGCCACTTAGCTCTTCTCTGTATAACTCCCCTCATTTTTAAAGTCCTTTTCAATGCCTGCCCCAGTCCCTCCCTGCCAGTTTGAGGGTGGCTGGTCTCTTTATTACCACCTTTTCTGTGGAAGGAGGACATGTCTTGGGACAGAAACTCTGCACTTCATTGGGTTGATTTCTGAAGATCACAATGGAGGCCTGTGCCAGTATTTTTTTTCAATATGTAACATGAACTTCTGTTATTGACAAGTAAAATCAAAGCACAAGTCTTATGCTGAATGTTTGGTCTGCTGTGAGCAAAATACGTGTACAAAAGCTGTTTGAGTAGCATTGCATATACTTTCTCATCTCTCTTTTGCCCCTTCCTCTCCCTTTTGAAGGCCATAGAACACACCATTTCCCAAGAGCTGTGTTCACACAGAGAGCTAACATTTCTGGATGCAGAAAGACAAGAGAACTTTGTTTCCTTGGCAACTGGAGCCACCAGAAAGTGTTTCCAGCGTCTCCTACCTTTACACAGGCTCACTATCATTGTAGCCTTTGGTTAATCACATAGTAAAAACAAATATTAGCCAAAAAAACATCTTGATAGTGTGCTCCACTTAACTCACGTGGTCTCTTCTCCAGCCTCTAGAATAGAAGGTGATCTCTGGAAATGATCCTGTTCCAAAGTGTCCAGTGCTACAGTTCGTGGCTGAACCTTGAGGTCTGTCCTATCCTGTACATTTGACTGAAACCCATTAAGTGTTGTGGTTTTCTAGAAAACAGTGTCAGGAGCTAAACAGCTTTCACTCAAAGCCTGGGTGTGCTGAGGTGATGGAGCTGGGTCTGTGCTGCAGCACGGTGAGAAGACAGCACAGTACTGCACAGAGTCATGCCAGTGATTCAAAGTGGTTCATTCTTATCTCTGAGTCAGGGCTGAATTAATGTCCCACCACATCTTTGAGGTTTTAAAACACTGTGATGATGGGGGCAGTTCTTTTGCTTTTGGTACGAAAAAAGACAGGGCTGAAAGCCCTTCATACCTGCTATTGTTAAATATCACATATTTCCCTCCCCCCATGTTTCTTATTCATTCAAAGAATTTCACTAGGATTGCAAAAGAAAACACTTTACAAATATAAAATTCCCAGTTTATGGTTGCCCTTCCACTTATATTTAGCAATATTGTGTAGCTGATTTTCGACAGAGGCAGAGAGCCTGGGGAAAATAAAAATTTGTGTACCTGCACATGTTGTAATTCCTAGGTACCAGGCAGCTGAACGTGGTATTTTTTTTCACTTTTGAAGGAATTTACAACTTAAAGAATTTTCTATAATTAGGGAATTTGATTTATAGTCTTGTATTCTTAATTTAAAAAGTCCAAGTGGTTTCTGTTGTGTTTCCCAAAGTCCAGTGAGGTGAACACTATCAGGTCTAAAGTATTACAGCAAAAAGTTGGGGGGCATGCAAGCCACATGTTTGTAAGAACATTACTGGAGGAAAATCACAACTGAGTGGTGAGATGATAGGGTTTTTATGCTTTCTTCTCTAAATATATCCTTTCTCTCCTTTGAAAGCAGGATCTTCTGTCTGATGTAGGCCCTTAGAGGGAACAGGGGTTTCTGACACTGGTGTCTGGATTAGGTCACCTGCAAACCCTGCCTTTCTCTGCCCTTGTGGCTCCAGGAGCCTCCTGCCCTTTTCCACAGGACTGTTGGGAAGGGTGCAGAGGCACTGTGAAGTTAGATGTTGAAGGAGAGGAAGATGATGATGCACACTGGTTCTCCTTCAGCCTGTAGTTTTCCTTTTGATATCATGGTGGTTGTTTCTGGTACCTGCAGTGAGACCAGTTGCTGCTGAAACCAGTGAGACCAGTTGCTGCTCAGGCTTTCATTTGCAAAACCAACGCAAGAAAGGAAAAGATTATTTTTTAACGGCGCATATGATTTTGATTTGACTTTCAGAAGACAACCCATTTCCCTTAGCCAGGTGCTTTCTTTCTACTGTATCACAAAGTCCTACAGCAACCAAAAGCCAAAGCTGGGTCTCCAACATGGAACACACACAAACAAAAAGCATCTGGCAACTTAAACATTGCCTCTGGCTCAACCTGTAATTTGCAGTGTTGTGGTTAAACTCCACTTCATTCCATTCCCACATGGTTACAGTGCAAACTCCATGAAGGGCCAGTGACTACAACTGTGAGCACACCTCTTTTTGTGCTAACTCTTAAGATCTGTGGAGAGTTTCAGCACAGAATTCAGCTGGAGAATGGGCAACTTACTGTCCAATCATTGGTGCTTGAAAAAGCTGCAAGTCTGCTATTCATCTTACTTTTTTGTATCATCTGTGCTGTAGAGTTACTCAAAGCAAAAGTAGGTTTTCTTCCCCATATAGAAGTTTCAGACTCACCTGCAGCTATTGCAGAGTGACAAAATGATTGCTCATAAGAGCTAAATTATCAATAAGTGCTAAAACATTGCTATATTAAATCTGTCCTGTATGTTTTAATTGCAGAATGTGGAAAATTCTGGGGAAGGTGCTAATAAGAAGTTGAAAATTGTCAGTAAAATTGTTTATGAGAAGATACAGCAACAGTAGTTTCCTTCAGTACATGGGCAGGAGACCATGGATTGCAGAGGATAAAAACAGAATTGGAGTACATTTTATGTTAGGATATACTTCTTCTTCAAAAAAATGATTATTTCTCAGGTTTGTGTCCCTGTCTCAGGGACATTTCTGTCACACATTTGTTATTTTGCATTTTTATCATTGTCATTAAATATGAAACTTTTAGACAGCTCTATACACGTGATCATGAGCAGTTACTGAAGTTCTGGAGAAAACAGTGACCACAGTCAAAGCCATTATCACATTTGAACAAGACTTTTCCTCTAAGAGAGGGGGTTTTGTATCATTTAAGCCTCCTACATGACTTCTCACTCAGAGCTGACATAATTTAGTCTCTTGATTATAGGTTTAGAGAAAAGATTGGTTTAGAATAGAAAACTCAGTTGTATCACAAACACTCAACAAGAGGAGCACGAAGTAGTTTCAAGATTGGAAAAGTCTGAAGGAAACCCACAGCCTCTCTCTATCTCCAGAGACTGGTTTTCCTGCTGCACACTTTGAGATGCAGCCAGTCTGGCTGCTCCCAGCCTCTTCCAAAGGAATAGGAATAACTCAGGGAATAACTCTTCTCTTCCAATTTACCATTTAGAGAGAGTTCTGGTGGGGATTTCAAGGTCTGTGTGCAAGTTAAAAGGTACTTGAGCAAACATATTAGTGCCTTGCCAACTCCTGCTTGAGGGAGTATATTAGGGATAAGCTGTGAGGGATGTGATTTCTGTATACACCATGTTCCGGTTTCTGGCTGCAGCTGGGAGAATAAAGTGCTACAGGGGGTTCAGGGCTTCTTACATGGTGTGGGACAGCTTGAAAAAACTGTATAGTAATTAGGGTGCCCCTCTTTTCTTTGGTAGCCAGCTTCTGACTTTGGAGCTGCAGGAGCAAAGGAACAGGAGCACAACTACCCAGTGAGAAATGTTTTGGACACACAGTTGTGGAGTTGAGACATGAAAGAGCTGATGGACCAGGCAAGGCATCTAAACTTAAAATTCCTCTTTTATTCAGTGTCTACTAGTCTGAAATCCTGTGGGATTCAATAAGGCGATATAAATTATTTCTTGAGGCCTGGGAGTGCAGGGGAATTGAGGAAAGAAAACTTGGAGAAGTGTATTAAAACAAGCATTCATTCATAACAGAAGTTTTTTCTTGCTTTTCTTTTAATTTATCTGCATCTCAGTGTTTAGAAAGAAGTCATGTGAGCTGCTGAGCTGCGGGGACAGAGACAGTGGAGAACGTGTGCATCAGTGCAGAGTGCTGCTGGAGCCCTGGCAGAGCGAGAGGGAGGCAGAGGGAGCCTGAGAGAGAAAAGGCGAAGTGGTGGGAGCTGGAACAGCAGCAACTGCTGCTGCTGCTGCTGCTGCACGCTGCAGCTCATGCCTGGGAGCCGGCTCTGCTGCCAGCACGCCTCTCTGAGCGCGCAGGTGCCTCACATCCAAAAGTCCTAGGTGGCCAGTGGCACTTCCAGGAGCCAAGCACCGTGGCTTTATTCTTTTCTTGTCCTGCAAAGAGCACCTGTTTGAGGACTCCGCTTCTTTTCCTGGACTGAAAGGTATTTTTTATCATTAATGTGTCTTTTCTATGAAAGCAGGTATGTGATCAGGAAAAAAATAACTCAGGGCAGGATGCTAAAGCAGGTGTGCAGAGAGGTGGTGGGTTTCTCTGTCTCCTTCCCCTTTATAGCAGGGCTTAGGCAATGAGGAGCCCTTGTTAGGATAGAGTTTGACTTAAAATATGAAAGATGGAAAAGACAGGGTTAAAGTGTGGGGGTGGATCTGAGCTGTTCCCATCTGGCTTGCTTCACTCTTCAACCTTTGAAAGTGGAGGAAAACTTTCCTTGTGCACTTGGAGAAGCAGCATTACATAGCGAGATGTAAAACTTGAAATCGTTTAATATGAATGTGATTTGCTTAAATCTCTGCTTGGCAAATTACAGTTCCCATCACAGCAGAGCTCCCCTTAACATGTACAAGTTTCAGAGGTCTAAATGTTCTGTGGCTGTAAAAATACTTCTCTTTCTTTCTCTCTCTTCCCTCTTTCCAGCATACTTGCCTCCTGCTGTGTGCACTCCTCCTGATCTCCCTCCTGCCTGCGGGGACTGTTCCCCTATGGATGCCCCCATACAGATTTTCCGTGAGGAGCCAGACTCCACCTGCTCCCCAGGGCCCTGCCGGCCCCCCAGCACCAGCAGCAGCTGGCTGCCAGGCTGGGCAGACTATGACAACAATGCCACTGGGGTCTTTGGGGACGGCCAGCACAACCACACCAGCATCTCCCCCGCCATTCCCATCATCATCACTGCTGTCTACTCCGTGGTCTTCGTTGTCGGCTTGGTGGGAAACTCTCTGGTGATGTTTGTCATCATAAGGTAAGAGGTTTTGGTACCGGTTGGAAGAGGCGCAAAAGACTGTCCCTAAGTTTGGCAGGGTGGGGCAGTGGGTGGATTATGGAAGCCCTACCGTGAGGAACTGGAAAAAAGCAACTGAAAAGACCCAAACCTTGTCAGTCACAGTGGTTTGCCTGCACTTGTGTTAGAGACAGAAGGGACAAGCTGGTTAAATGTGATAAACCCTGCAGCCTGAGGAAAGCGCTTTGCCTGGAGCTGTGTTCATCGGCTGCCCTCTAGGGATGAGATGCTGCTGGCATCCGAGGAAAAAAAGCTCGGGTGAAAGAAGGAAACTTCTACAAGGCAGCTTTTATTTCCACTGTGAGGAGACCCCGAGGGACAGCTTATGTGTCCAGTCATGTGGGCACTGATACATCACTGTCTAGGCACCTTTAACAAGGAGGGGAAGCCAGGAAATGATAAAGATAGGAGGAACGGCTTAATGGAAAGCGAGGGATGTTTTTTCTCTGTTTAGCAGTGTTTAACTCCAGTTGTTGGGGTTGAATTGAAGAAAGTAGAGAAGCTGCTGAAATATCCTTTCCATTGTTTTTCAGGAAAAGGCAAAACTCTGTGTCTGTGTTAGCGGTTTCAAACTAAACCACCTAGTGAAATGCACTGATACTTATGCTTGCACTTACACTTCTGTATTGGTGTATATTTTAGTTTGCACTGTGCTTCCTCTCTGTTTTTGTCCTTTTCATTTGCAATCTGTAGGCATGCTTGGACAGTGCTATTCAGCAGGGTGATAATGAGCAGACCAGGGCACAGAAATCACGCAACTTTTTGGACTCTTTCTCCACAGCCTGTTTGAATTCTGATAAAGTTTCTGGGAAAAAAATCCCAGAACTGTGGGGTATTCAATGCTCCAATGAAATCAGCTTGTACATGGAAAAAATGGAGGTATTGGAAGGGATTCTCTTTTGTAAGGCATGCATGATATGGGTCCAGCAATTGCAGAAAGATGAAGTAACTGTCAGACTTGATAGAAGGGGAAGTTATGAGAACCACTGAAGTTGTTGATAAGGTACTTCAAAAAGATGAGTTATAATCAGGTGAATATTCTTGAATAATGAAAGTAAAATTCCATTTACTAATCAGTGCAATAAAAAGAGATGACTGTGGCCAGTTTAGAAAAAAGTGGTTGGCTCCAGATTTGTGATGTTGTGATTTTTATACCCCTGCATGCCCTTTTGCCCTTCATTCAGGGTAGAGATTTAATTTCTTTTTGTATTTCTCCTTCAAGAAAAGAGACTCCATACTTGACAGTCACACAGCTGCAAAGGCAGAGATTTTCTAAGATTTTCAGTCAGTAGCAAAGACAGCTGATTAACTGGCCTGGGCAGTGGAAATAAATCCAGACTTAGCCCTAGAAGTTAGCATGTATGGATTATACTGGTGCATATATGTTTGCTTTTTTCTCTCCTTCTGCTACCCTCCCAAGACTATTTTTGTAAAGCTCTAGATAGCTATTGCTCACTTTCCTTATAGTTCCTGCATTAGCCTTTCCTTGAATTTTCTCTTGGCCCATCTCTCGATTACGTGGTAATAAATAAATAAATATTACAAAACACCCATTAGTATTTTTTTTTTACACTGATAAAATCAATAGCTAAAGTGCAGGCATATGCAAGCCAACAGATTCAAAAGTTTCTTATGGTCTTGAAATATTTCAAATGGTTTATTTTGAGATTTATTTTCTTCATTTTTGTCCAAACTTCTCATGTCCCTCCATTTTTTCCTCACATATATTCTCTGCATGATTGTGTCTCAGGATGGATTTTAACCACCCATGAATAATGGGTGATGTCCCTTTGTGAGGAAAGACAAGGTCTATGGGAAGTTTGTGAAAGAAGATGGTAAGGGAGAGGCAGATCCTGTCCCCCAGCCATCCCACAATATCCCCCCTCCAGCTGCCACAACTCTAAAGTGGGATGGGGAAATACTGTGGCTCTTTTCTACCTTCCAGCTGAGTACAGGCTTTGCCTGAGGCCTTTTGCTGCTGTTTCTCAACTCTGACTTCCAGATCTGCTCTCCTCCTCCTAAGCCCCTCTGGACAGGCAGGCAAGGCAGGCACGACTCCTTCTCCCTTTGCTCATTTAAATGTCTAACATTGTTAGAATGGTTCAGTTGGAATTGTTACAATAATCATCTAGCCCAACTGGTGACACTCCAGGCCTGACACTGGATCACTTTTTGGGTCACAAAAAAAGAGATTTCCCCCCCTTTTTGAGACTTTCAGTCAAATTGTTGAAATGTCAAGGCTGTGGTAGATTTAGGAGACTCTGGGATGCCTCAGAAACAGGCTCAAATTCCACCGTAGCCTGTGATATCAGCAGGCCTTGGCCAATTCCTTGCTTTAATACTGCTACAGGACTGGTTTTGCTACTTCTGCAAAAGGGCTGCTAAAGGAGCTCATGGACACCAGTGAGTCAGCATCTCAGCAGCTTGTGCATAGAGTGCTGGGTGAATGAAATCTCTTGCAGGTCTAGTGGGATGTTTTTCTGCTGAGAGGGAAAACTCAGAGTTTCCTCAGAGGAAAAAATAACAGGAGAATGCCACTTCAATCATATGTACAAACTCCTGACAGAAAAGTAGCTGAGTTTGATACAGCTCCTGTGAGGAGAGGTTTGTGTGGAAGTCTGACTGGGAATGGTCCTTCAGTACAGTGTCGACAGCATGGCCTCTTAAACCATTTATCAGGAGACCTGGATTCTTCTCTTAGTTTTACTATCAAGCTTCAACACTTTTTCCTGTCCTGATGAGGTCACTTCATGGTTTCCTCACACATAAAATGGAGATGCTGGCATTCACTGTCTTTAAACACACAGCAAAATTTAGATTTAAAAGCCAAAGTCTAACCACTAAAACTTACAACAGAGCAAGACCAGGTCTACTGGGCTCCTCAGACCCACATTGAGTGGTCATTTTTAATGTGCAGAGAGAGCTGTGTGCTGAGGAGGCAGTGGACTGGCACTCTGTTCCTGCCCGTGGCAGCTGGCTCTCCCAGCGTGGGGTTTGCAGAACCCTCCCCGTGTCCGGATCAGCTGTGCAGCACGTGCACCATCCCAAGGGCCCAGCTGCCAGCTGGCTGGATGGACACTCCGTGCCAAGCCATGGCACCTGGCATGTAATGCTGTCCTGTGGCTGCTGCTCGTCCTGGGGAGGGAGTAAAGGAAAAAGAAGGCATCACACTGCTTCTTGTACTGGTGGGAAATACAGGCACTGTGTGGGAAGCACAGTCTTCCTCCTATGGAGGAGGAGGGGAAACATGAAATGGGTTTCCAGATACCAGGTAAAGTCATCTGACTTCACCCGAGGAAAGTCCTACAGCTGTGTGGTTCTTGGCATTATCAGAATCTACTTCAATCCCAAACCTTTTCTTTTGAGATTAGCTTTTCCTCTGAGGTCTCAGAAGATATTTTTGGAGGTAAAATAGTTGGCTGAAGGGGATAAAAAAACCTATTTATCCTTGGAAGCAAAAAGGCTTTTTTCTTCATTCCTTTTACCTCATGGCTTTTTTTCGTTAAAATTTAGTGCTGGCTGTAAGCAAAACGGAAGTTTCTTGTGACAGCTTCAGGGAAGAAAATCTCCTGACTAAAGTTACAGCTTTAACTAGGATTTGCACTTATCAAAACCATAAAAATACTCATACTCATACCATAAAACTCTGGGAGATGCTCTCTCTTACCCTTTCCAGGTGCACTTTTTCTATGTATTTATCCTACCCTCATTGTTCCTGAAGTAATTTACTGAGACCAACTGATGTCAACAGGATCCCAAAGAACCAGTCCTATATTTCTCCTTTTAAAATTATCTTTCAAGCCTACAGTGAACTGAATAATTTTCTACATTCAAGAATTTTTAAGAAGAGGTTGTGTTACAGATATGTAGATTGATTCCTGAGGGAAAAGAGAAACCTTATAATTCTCTGCTTAGTCTAATGTTGAAGAAATCGTTTTACCACTCATACATTTTTGTTGTTATATTCACTGAACTGAACGGCATCTTACGTAGCTGAAAGAATAAATTTAAAAATGTCATATAAAATTGACTCCTTTCCAGGTTGTTTTTAAAATTTCTTTATCATTCATTCCAAACGAGAATGAAAATATTTCTTTAAAAGCACACAACAATGAAATTGATTCAATACATTGGTTTAAATTAATAATAGATTTTGATACCATCAAAAGATCACTTGTTAATTTGCTTTAAATTATTGTCCTAAATTTATTAAATTATATTTGGAAAGAATGTTGTTCTGAAATGAAAAGCTCCAGAAGAGTCGACCTAACCTGTTCCCGATTGCTGGCAGTTTGTATGATTTCATTATTTTATGAAATCAAGGCTTTGGCTGCTAAAGGCAAAGGGTGAACCGTACTAGTCTTTGTGAAGTTTAGGACTTTCAACCTTTCCTTTGCTAATCAAAAATCTGACAGCCTACTACTACCAGCAGAGAGGCATCAAATGGATTGATAGCAATTCATCACGGATTTCAAAGAGCATTTAGCCTTGCATGACTGAATGGAGGTGATTTTGATCAGTTCTGCAGCGTTAGTTCCAACGTGACATAATTTCCACCACAACTTTGAAGAGTGATCATTACCAAAAGCTTTTACAGATGGCATGAAGAACAAGGCAACAGGAAACATGAAAGAGGATAGGCTTATAAAAGAGTATTGATAGTTTGAAAACACAGACCATTTAAACAGAATGTTACTATTTCTAATACTTTCAAAACCCAGCTAGACAGTGACTAAGTGAGACCTGGGATTTATAAGCTGACAAGACACCCAACTCATGGTCGTGCTGTGATAAGAAAAGCTGATACTGAAAATAGGCAGGGAGAGCAGAGGAAAGGCTTGAAAGGGGTATTTACCACAGACAGCATTAAAGAGAGGCTATAGCTTATAGTGAATAATGTGTTTGGCTTCTAAAAAGTAATTTGGTATCCATCCAGACATTTCCGCTGGGCTAACAGCCAGGTAATCATTTAGTTCAGAGAAAGACATAACTGGAATCAGTGTCTGGAAGCAAGATGAATTACAGAGAACCTCTTTGAACTGGAAGAAAGCGAAAACTTAGAACATTGCAGTTTGGCTGCTGGCAAGGCAGAAAGCTTGAGATAACTTTCCTGTTGTCGGATGGGAGAGCGGTGGGTAGGTAGCTCATGATCCTGGAGAAAGCACAGGGAGGGTGCAGAGTGAGGAGATGGTGTTGGGGGGTCCAGACTGGCTAAACCCTTCTTGTGAAGAGGACGAATGAGGGAAGAGCGAGGACCTTTCATTTAGTTTTTTTCTGAGAGAGGATTTTGAATTTGCTGAAAGGGTGTTGTAAAAGGAAATTCTTAACTAGGTGATTTGGATTCCTGGGACAAATTAAGGACAAGGGAAGATAATCTTCTGTCTTGCCCACTCTCACTGTCTAAACTGTGATTAATTTGTCCCTTTAAGTTAAATTCTCTGGAACAGATGGGTTCCCAAGGAGAGGTTTGACTCCAGTTACATATTTCTTTTTGAAGAACAAGCATCCAGCTACACTTAGTGTCCAGAAAGTATACTTCAGGTCTCCATTTTGGTCTGCCCAAATCTGAATATCAGATAATTCTCTCAAAGTGAGGAATCTGTGCTCTTCCCCTTAAGGAAGACTTTGTGCTTTGCTTACTGCCATCTTCTTTCATGAATTTAGAGAGATATGAGGAAAAGGCAGTAGGAATATCATTTTGTCTACAGACAGACATGAGTGCACAAACTGGATTAGTTGTGGGGAAAGGGTGTGTACAGATGCAACAAGGATATTGGAAGAGGGATGTCTGACAATGGTGGCATTCCACAAAATGTAAAAGATATAAATATGTAAAGGTGCACAGCACTTTTTAAAAAAAGTACACAAAGTTTAAATTGATTTAAGATATTAGTTGAAATTAATACTAGATTTTGATAACATCAAAATATTACTTGTTTATTTGCTTTAAATTGACATGATTCTATTAGGAAGTTGTCACGCCAGGCTGTGAATCACCTTTGAAATATTTATTTCTCTCAAAGACAGAGGGTTCAGCTCTCATTATATTCACCTTCTAATCCTCATGGAAGTTAAGATTAGTTTTAGGCAGTTTCCTGTTTTCAATTTTGAGACATTATTTTCAATAAAATCTCTGTGTTCTCTTCATGAGAAGACAATTTTCTTCAGTGTATGAATTTCTGTAAATTCATGGTAAGAAAGTGAGCAGAGCCTTTGTGTTTTCTCCATTTCCTATACCAATCCACCTTTGTAACATGCAGCTTCTCACCTCTGCTCCAAAAGTCAGGAACACATTAAGAGCGAATGTCTAGAGTTCCCAAATTTAGCTGTGCTGCATGTGGACACAGAGGATTTTATATTTGCTAAATGCACTTCCCACTGCATTGTCGGTAGTCCAGCCACTGTGGCTACTGTTGGGCAACTGACAAAAGCCTCCTTGAGTAGGGACAGATGAGAAGCTGCATGGTAGGATTAGTTCAGACAACCTATTCAATGTTCATTTAATGTTCACACTCAGAAAAATTTTGTTTTACCATGCTGCTGGATGATGGACTGCATCAAGACTTACTGTTAGACTCACCTTTCAGAATGGTTAAAGTGGGCAGGAGAAGAATATTTTCACCATGGAAGGTACAAGCCATGCTCTTCTGTTGACTATGACTTAAAGTTTTTTGCATTTCACTTGAATCATCTCCTTTGGGAATGTATGTGTTCAGCTGGTCTGTGCTGTGGGCTTCCCTAAGGCAAGTGAGGAAAACAGATAAATGGGAGGAGTCCAGAGAAAGCCTCCCAGATGCCTCCTAAGAGGGACTGATGACTTCTCCCTGAGCTGGCTCGCTACTGATAAGTGCATTTGCTGTTTTACCACATAATCCAATACTTGTTACAGAGCGAAGTCCCTTGTCTCCCATTAAACTTTTTTATGGGAGTGCTGACCAGAGATTTGGGTCTCTACACATCTGAGCGTGTAGTTGCCCTATAAAACATTCCCAGCTGTGTCAGTTGTTATTCATCCCTGTGCCAAAATGGAGACCAGGTGCATTGTTTTGGGAAGAAGAGTGATACCCATACCCCAAGACCCCTGAGTGAGTGCTGTCTGAGCTCTTTCCTTTTTTCTGTCCTGCAGAAACAGCTAGGGGAAGCAAACATTCAATAACTGTGGTCTGCTTCCAGCAAGGAAAGAAAGACCCTGAGAAATCTTTTCCTGGAGCTGTTATCCCTGTTCCTTGAGCAATGAGATTTTTTCTCCTTGCCAGGCAATCTCTGTCATACTCAATTCCCTCTCCCATAAACCCATGGGAAGCACTTTGCCAAGGGAGCTAATGCATTTTATTTAAAAAAAAAAATCTTCCAAGAAAAAAGAATAACAGGAAAGGTGGATGTTACCAGAGACAGAGACTCAATGTTCACTAGAGCAATGTACTCGTGACAAGTAAAAAGGATCAGAATGGTCTGTATAACACCCTGGGAACTCCCTATGGCACGACTGGTCACTGGGAAACATCTCCAGCAGCATGAAGCTTTTCAAGAGATAGAATAAGTTGCTTGACAAGGCCAGTATTCATCTCTACTTACCTACAGAGAACAAAAAAATCTGGTACATAGTCTAAGCTAATTGTCCAGGCTCTTTCATGATATTGTTAGACATAATGGTTTAGGTAAAGTACCAATTTAGTGAAATTCTGCATTCTCACTGATTCATTTTAAGCTGAAGTGAATCACAGCACCTTGACCTCTGACCTCTCCTGTCAAAGTCACGGAAGCAAAAATTTCACAGTATTTTTTTCCTACCATTTTATCATTTCTTGCAAGAGAGGCTCTTGAGCTCACATAAAAATATTAAAAGCCTTTATCATAGAAGGAGAAAAATTAGTTCATTTTTGTTAAGTAGTGCGAATTTTCTTCCACTTTGACCACTATATATGTAGACTAATTCAGAGCCTGGTTCTTTAGCTCAGGAAAAAAACCTTCCACATCCAATCTAAATCCACAAGATCTTGTTCAGGCTCAGTTTATGGTTAGTGCAGAGAAGAAATGTAGTGGAAAATTGTAAGGATTTTAACTATACCTTTTGACATTCACATCGATTAAGCTCTTGGGGAAGAATAAAAGACAAATTTATGCTTTTCTGTTTTGAGCTGCCTTAGAATTGGTATCTCTAGATGCTTGTTAATAAAGAGAATTCCATTTTATGATATAATTTTGTAGACAACAATTTTTTGTCATGTCCTAAAAAATCTGATGATTAAGACAGGCAATCATTAAATATATGCAGTAACAAGGTTTTCCTTTATTTAAAGTGTCATCTGAGGTCCTCTATTGCTAAAATGTGGCGATTTAAAATATGATAATGTCATATAACCCAATACAAACATGAAAACTACAGCATATTAATTTTTATATTCTTTAAATTACCTTAGACTTCATTTCATATTGGCATAAGGTTTTATATTGGATTATGAATATCCAAGAGAGAGCTGAGCCATCCTTTTGACATGGTATGAGTTTGGAATGGATCCTCCTGGACTGTTTTTTTTGTTTTTTCCCCCTGTTCTGACACAGTATTGTAGTGAGTGTACTCGGAATATAGCCTTGAGATTTAGAGCTTTCCTGACTAAGCTTTTCAGTTGCTTGATCTCCATATACTTCATTCAGAGGAACCTAGTGGAACAGAGCCTGCATCCTGCTGATAGGTGGTTTTGCCATTTGCTTTAGATGTGCTTTAGCTTTAATTTTCATTCGCTTACCCAGGTATCTGTGAAAAACCTGTGCTTGCTATTCCTCATTGTATTTTATGCTTTTGTACTTTCCCTCTGCAGCTGGAGAATGTTGTAGTATATTTGTTAGTTTTGCTTCCTTCCCCATCCCTCATTTCACACTGCAGGGAACATTTCATTACTTCATCCTATTACAGTTACATGAAAAAAGTTTGACCAGAGCCTCTTTCTCACCTTTTATCAGCTTCCCTAATGTTACAGTGTACTTTAGAATCACAATCTTCTCCTCTGTTTGAGATAATAACTTTAAGGGGCTCTACTAGCAGATTTTTTTCTGCAAGCACACAAGATCCTTAGCAGCATACTTCCGTCTTCTGTAACCACAATTTCATTGATAGCATAGGCTTGAGGTGTGATCTCTTCTTATTTACTGCCCTGAAAGCTTGTCTAAAAAGCATGTTCTACTCCAGAGGCAAAAGAACAGTAATGATGAGTCGACTGAGAAATGGGGGAAAATTTCTAGGCGTCAGTCTAAAGTCAGTCTCAAAGAACTTTCCATTTTTGGAAAGTGAACAAAGCCTGATAATTTTGAGAATTTTACTTTTGACATGTAAGTAGACAAAATTTAAAATGGGCTCCTTAAAAATTTCATCATATACCCATCAAAAAAAAAAAAAAGCATCCATATGAGTGTTGTGTTTCATCTTGACTATTTTTCTGCAGTTTTCATATATCTTCTAGTTTTTAGTTTACAGAGGCTT
>VWZV01000700.1:110604-206785 GCA_013397155.1 Irena cyanogastra
CTGAAGTGATCAGAGTTTTTTTTCTGCTGCTTGAAATTAGATTCTAGCACCTGGTTTAAAAGAGGGACCTTCCATTCCTATGTAGTACTAGACATGTTGCCATTTTCTTAAGAAGTGCCTGTATTTAATGAACCATTTTTTAGACATGAGATTTCCCATGTGCAGTTTATACAGCCAAAGTTTATAAATATTATAATAGTCTTTGAAACTTCACTAAGAAAATGTCATTAATTGCTACTGTGTCACCTATGCTGCAATTATATCCCTGTCTGTCCTGCCAAAAGAATTAAAGCAGATAGAAATATTTTTAACTTATATGAATTCAGATATTTGGTCAAGACTTTTAATTTTGCAAAGGAAGACAAGATTCCCTTACACAATCACTGTTTTCACCTTGTTCAAGTGAGTTGAGAGTATGGTGAGAAAACCCCAGACCACAAAAAAAAATATTCCCTTCTATGTTTTGGTGCAATAGAGTAAGTTGTAGGAAAGCAGGCAAATCTCTCATCTTGTGGACTTTATCAGGGTCCACCTGAAAGGGTCTGACAGCAACAGCAGTCACTCCATTACTTTATCTGGACTTTTGATTAAACCTGCAAGCACATATCTTCAGAGGTGTGTAGGCATTTAATATTTTTATGTGTTCAATTAAAAGCATTCAAAGGAGTTTGGATGATTGAGTCCAGATTCTCAAAGGCATTTCTGAATTTTATAAACTTCTAAATGAACGTATGACTTTATCTATACTGCCTAAGAACTTTAAAGGCCAATATCACATTTATACACAGGCCAATGTTTCCAGGCAAAAGTAATCAAGCTCTTTACTAGCCCTATTTTACAGCACTTCTTTGCTATTCTTCCACTGGAAGGCTAGGGAGGAGAAAAAGGGTAAGGGGTGCTGGGAAAATATGGCTTATAGAGTTGTAATAGCACACACATAAAAGAATTGGATTAAGGTTGCAAGGAATGGGAAATGTGAGGTATAAAGACTTTTGGATATTGGCTTTTTCAAGGCTAATAAAATCTCCTTAGATATTTTCCCCCAGTTTTTTGATTTTCTTAAAGGAAAAAAGGTCAGGCTAATTCTTCTATATTTTAAAAGCAAGCTTTCCCTATCCAAACCCTTGGCAAAGTTTTTAAAAATCTACAGATATAATAACTCAGGAGAATGATTACTTGTGTCACCTCTGCTTATCAAAGGTCATTGCATTTCTTCTGAATGTTCCTGTGTTAAGTCTAGTAACTTGTATTTGACTGAAGCAAACCTTTTGTAAAGCAGCAGACCTTGATTTACAGGCATCAGTGGATGGAAAAATTACCCCTTTCTTCTTCTCCATAATCACCATAGCTGTTAAGAAACAGCTGTTGTTTTTAAGCTGAATTTGTCTCTCTTGAAAGTTTTACGTATTTGTTCTTGTTATGCTTTTCTGTGTAGTCTGAAAGAACTCTTCAGTACCTGCTATTTTCTCCCTGTGAAGGTCTTCAGACACTGTAATCAAGTCACCTCTTGGTGTTCTTTTTGATAAACTAAATGTGCTCTGCTCTTTAAGTTAGTCAAAGAATTTTCTCCAGTCCCTTCATTTATTTTTAGCGCTTTTTATGCAACCAGACTTTCCACAGTCTTTTAATTGCAGTATGAACAAGACAGCAATTCCAAATATCATCAGTGATGTCTGTAGAAGTAAAATTGTCCTTCTACTATTCTATTTCATTTAATGGAAATGAGCCCATTTTAGCAGAGAGTTTTGAGTGTTTAGTGAACTTTTGTTTGGTCTACAGCTGAGAAACACCTGGAGATAGTATTTTTTTTATTTTTTTAACCAGAAGGAAGTATTTTTTCTGGTAATATGTTAATTAATATATATAATAATAATACATAGATAATTAATATATATAATGAATAATAATTATATATAATTAAAATACATAATAAATAATATATAGATAATTAATATATGTTAATATATTTGCTTTTTTCTAGCTGTGGGGACTCATATTTGTGTTTGAACAGTGCCTCAAGGGCTCTAATGTTACCTACAGGGTGGAATGCCTCCTCTACTGGAGGGTCTGTTGAGGAGATTGGTCTACTGGGGGGCAGAAGCCCATCTCTGACTGATGGGTCTGTATGTGGGTGAGAAGGATGTATTCTCTCTTCCCTTGCAGTTTTTTCCTCTTTGCTTCAAACCACCATTTGGCTTTATTTCCTTGATAAGTCTTGATTAGAACGTTTTAGAAAAACCAATGCTATTTTTAACATTTCATATTGGTCATAAAACGAAACACCCACCCACATTTTTTTTAATAGCTAATTTTTATATTGGGCACAATTTGACAGCACTGCTTAATTTCTTTTTAAAATATTTTTTTATTCTACACATCAAAGTTTTGAAGGCAAATAGACACATTGTGGTATGTGTTCATTGACTAAAGTGGTTGAATCTCATATTTCCACTGTAAATTATTAGTGGCACACAACGAAATGTAGTGTGTGTTTCTATGTGTGTTACGTGTGCACATTCTAGTTTGGACACACACTCAAAATATGGGACTGAAGCAGTTTTGAGAAAGAAAATCTAATTAAATGCAATGAGCAAACACAAGTATTGAGGAAAAACATTTCAGAAAGGAGTGATAAGTAAATTCCCATGTTAGCAGGTTCTCCATCATCCTTTGTGTCCACCACAGAGGGGGAAGCAGTCCTCCAGAGGCTGTCTCCCAAAACTGTCATTGAGGTCGAATAAAGCAGGATGTCATCTCAAAAAACAGATCTTATTTTTCTATGTAGGCCGAGGTTCCTACCAGCTGGACAAAATAAAGGCCTTACTTTTGATGAAATAAAAGAATGCAGAAAAAACCACTGCTGTGACAGTTTTCTTCCCCACTGTGGTATCCTAATTAAACAATAGTGATCTTTTACAGATCAGTCATAAAAGACAGACTGGGAGGAGGTGATGGTAAGAAAGGAGAAGAAATTGGCAAGGAAGGTAAATGACTGAAATTGTATCAGCTGGCACTGTAGTGAATTCAAGGAAGACAAACTATCATATAAGAAGAAGTCTGGCCCAGCAGACATAGCAATTAACTTGTTTTCTTACTGGAGAATTGGATAACAGTTTCTTCCACAAACCAAACCCAGAAATCTCACAATCGCTGACAGATAGCTATAAGAAAAGGAAACAAAAAATATTTTGATCACTTCCAAATTTAACGGTGATATTTTCTTGTAGCAGGATTTGAAAAAATAGAATCAAAATTTGTTGAATTAGATTAAATGTATTCATATACCTGTTTTGCCTGTGGTAAATAGCTCTAAGTGCTAACATAGGTGCTGAGAGATTGAATAAAGTGTGTTCACTTTTATCCCAAGGGCCTTGCATTTCTGTGCATTTCTATCACAGATGAGAAAAGACATAAAAACCCCCAACTACGACAAAGCCTGACTGATGAGCTGTTACCTATCTGAATGGATAAAATTATATATTGTAGTAATAAAGCCTTACTTTTTTTGTTCTGCAGGTACACAAAGATGAAGACAGCGACCAACATCTACATCTTCAACCTGGCTATGGCAGATGCACTTGTCACCACGACCATGCCCTTCCAAAGCACCGAGTACCTGATGAACTCCTGGCCCTTTGGCGACGTGCTGTGTAAAATAGTGATTTCTATTGACTATTACAACATGTTTACCAGTATTTTCACACTCACCATGATGAGTGTTGATCGATACATTGCTGTGTGTCACCCTGTGAAGGCTCTGGACTTTCGTACACCTCTCAAAGCAAAGATAATCAACATCTGTATCTGGCTGCTGTCCTCATCTGTTGGTATATCAGCAATAGTTCTTGGAGGCACCAAAGTCAGGGAAGGTGAGTGTGAGCATTCAAAATTCAGTCTTTTTATTTCTCAACTGACAATAAATTGTAGGTTCAAATATCGATCAAACCTTGTTTATTCCTTCTTCAAAATTACATCTAAATTCCTGACATTTTGAAATATACAGTGGAACATCGCAGTACAACATATAAATAATTTAATCTCAGATGCCTTTGGAGCACTGCCTGTGCTAGAATGAGGCCATCAAAAACTACAAGCTGACAGCAGGGGAAAACTATCGAGTTTAATCACAATGGTCAAATCTAGAATCAGTTTAGGTTGAAACTTGAAACTGGGCTTAAGGTTCTTTTTGTAGGTGTTGTGAGAGTAGTTCTGATAAAGTCTCAAGAGCAGAAACTAGAATTCTTGGGAGTTTATTATCACCAGGCATTTCACAGAACTTGAAGGCATGGTGTAGAAAGGAAAAATCAGTAGCTGTAGAGAGAAAATTAAGGTAAATTATATATGACAATATCTCAAGATCATATTTAAAAAAGGATGGGAATTTATATTTCCACCTGGAAAAGCTGAGAACAAGGATTGTCACTGGAAATGAAAATTCAGGCTGTGGCAGGGAAACAGCTACAAGAACACGAAGTCAATGAAAACTGTATGCAGACCATGTACAGGCTTTGCTTGAAATGTCTGTTCCATGAAGGACTGTGGATTTAGCCCCTATAGCTCCTGACTCATTATCCTGCTATGGGGTTAATCTGATTTTCAGATCTTCTTTGAGAAGAAAGGGGGAGAAGCATTTTCACACACATATCCTTCATACCCACAGGTATAAGTGCAGTGCAGAGGCATCTCAGTGTCTTCAAAAAGCTGGAGACTTCTAATGATGTCCTTGGGTTGGGCTCATCCCATTACTGGATGGCTGGATAAAATACAAGGCATTTATTTGGTTGGAGTCTTGTTTGAGATGTAAACAACCTTTTGAAAAATTATTCATAATTTCCTGCACTATCAACCTTTTCTATTTAGAATGGTTTCACTCCTCTTGAGACAAATGTTTACCTAAGGGCACTATTTCATCTGGCAGACAATAAATGCTGTATGTTAAGCTGGTTGACACAGACCAGTGTGAAAAACCATTTCAGTAACAGCTGCTCAAGGGCTGATAGATTTGGCTGAAGATATATAGATTTCATTCTTGCTGTTAGTCTTCTGTTATGTAGGTGACAAAGAAATCCTCTGGAAGCTCCTCTTTCACTGCTTTGAGGGATCACGTGCCTTGGTCTGCAGCGCTGTAACTCTTCTCGCCAGTAAAGTTTTGACAGGCTCTATAAAACAAGGTCTACCTGTGGAAACATTAATTTCAGGCATATTTGGAAGACTCTCTTGCAACGTACAAGATCTTGAAGGCCACGAGACACTGGCTGAGACAGGTGTTTTGCTGGAGCATGCTCAACTAACAGAATATTCCTGTCATTCAGTGTCAGCGGCACGTTTAGATCCAGGGGGCCCTCTGAGGCCAGCAATGGTTAAATGCCTTTTCCATGCCATGTAGAAGTTAGCCCTTTTTTTTTAAACTTACAAAACAGAGACTGGTAACACACAACACAGCTGGGCTAAATGAGGTTGGAAATATTGGCAGCTGCTTGTCAGCTGCTACTGTTCCTCCCTGCTTGTCTGATCTAAGGTCTCTCCTGAGTATTTAGCGTCAATTACCTTGTCTGGTGTGCTCATGAATTGTGCTGATAAACACTGAAGTGGAAAGGTGAGGATGCTCCCTTTGCCTGACACCTGGAGCTCAGACCTGAAACTTTATGTCATGTTGGTTGAAACAGTTGTTGTTTATATGCTTCAGGGCCTCTGTTGGATTCACACTTAAGCAACAACTGAACAGCAAATGAAAAGTGATTATACTTGAGGTTCCCTCACCGTGCTCAGTTAATCCATTTTGTTATCACAGCTCAGAATTGCTCCCAGGTGTGTCCTTTTAGGTACATTTTTCCTGCAGAATAAATTTTCCTGCTCTGGCCTTAATGGAGCTTTTCTTGTTGAAGAATTGTTCAGCTATCAAAAAAAACAAAGGTATAAAACTACATATTCATATTGCCAATATGAAGGGTATGAAAGTGACACAATCAATATTATATAATATGTATGTTTCCTAGATAAATATTAAGATTAATCTTAAATGGTAGTCTATCAAGCACATTATAAAATACATTTACACCAAATACCACATAGAATTCAGTGCTTTTCCTTAAATATATCAATGTATTTGAAATATTTGGCTTTCAGAGTGGAAAATGTCAGTATGAATCTGAAGATTATGACACTATTCATGCATTCTGCAACTTTTCAGGCAGTAAAAATAGAATATAATCTGGATTTTGTTATGTTCCACTTCCAACGTTGCAGAAAATTAATATTGTATTGTACATTTTGACCAGAATTTCTATTGACTCTTTCCTACTTGTAAACTGGGGAAATGTAAATGGATTCAATAAAGTATTATGCTATGGCATTACGTATATCAAGTGCAATACATTAATATTAATGGATTTAGAATAAGATTTTCCACAGAAAGTAAACTGCAATGAGATGTAAGATAATAATTAAGCTTGTATTTGATAATTTGGAATTCTAAAATAACATTGCCAACCACAAATTATAGCAAAATATAGTGAGGATGACCTAACAATTTTGATAAAAATGTGAAATTATGTCAGTAGATCTGAAGAGGCCATTTCTTCTGGGAGTGAGTTTCATTGAATAGCTGGATGTGGTCTGGAGCAGCCATCCCTGATCATATTTAATTTTCATCCCACACATCTGGAGGCAGCTTTACTAATTTAGATAACACAGCTGCATCCTGATTTTATGTCATGGCTGCTAAGCCATGCTCTACTACAAATAACAGTAATAATTGACAGGAAAACTTCTCTGAGGATGATTGTTGGCATTTCTAGAATTAAATTAAGTAAAAGCAAGTATGCTTATGAAAACCTACATCACACAAACTGAGTGTCAAGTCACACTTGTGCTGTTATCTGAGTATTATGCATCAGCCTAGAAAAATGTCTTTTCCATTTTCAGTTTCAAAGTCATACATATTATTTAAAATAAAACCTCTAAATATTTAGCATTTTTAGCTGTAAATCCTTTCTATTAAAACGTTTCCGTATTTAATATTCCCTGGTAACAGCTTTCTGATATCTAATCATGGAAATGTGTGTATGGCACTGTAATGATAACTTCTTTCCCTAATTGTTTTTCAAAACAAATTCTCTGCAATATCTTTTTGATTTGGGAAGCATTTTTATAGCAGGGAAATATGGCCTGATTTCTTTTTCTGACATGTTCTGGTGGAGACAGATACGAAGAAGTGATGTGCAGGAGTGCACTGAATCATTCCACTCTTAGATCTGAATCAGTGAAAAACAATACATAACAATTTGTAGAGGAATGACAAACTCAGTAGAGAAAATGATAAAAAATCCATAGAACCTTACAGGATAAAATCTAAGTGGCAATTCAGAGTGAAAAATCCCTGTGTTACCCTGACTTATCTTCAGTAGAGTTGAACTACTGACAGTAGTCGAAAATTTGCCCCTTCTCTTGCCTTTTCATTTATCTTATTACTTATTTTTCCATATGTTTTATATGCTGGAAGGCTCCAATGAGGTCAGGAAATGAAACCTCAAATATTTCATTCCTTAGGTGCCTCCTGTCAGATGAAATATTTCTGCTAAATACATTCAAGTGACAGCCTGTGGCTCTGAATCCAGTCACGGGCAATGGCAAAGGGCGTGGGCTGACCCCTGTGGCCCAGGTCCTGCAGGCTCTGCACAGGCTGCATTTTCAGTGGCATGATCTGCAAAAAGACTGGCTTCCATTTGAGTAGCTCCATGCACATATGTATATTTTTTGCTTCTATTTAACAGAAAAGATGATGTTTCCAGGGTTTTTTCTGAATGTAAGCATTTGTGTGTACTCTATTGGTGCTGTAAAAGGCACATGGGAAAATTCTATTACACAATTATCATATATTGGCAAAATTTTCTTACTATCAAAACCTCCTTCAGCTTTTACCATTTATATTATCAAAAATATTTCTCCACCCACAGACAAAAACACATGTAAGTTTGATAATAATGATGAGATTTCTTCTTTGCTGAACATGGTACTCAGTCTGGTTTTAAATCTCAGTGAGTTTCAAATAGAAACAACTTTACAGATTTTGTTGTTGTGCTCTGCTTTTTTAGATCCTCTCATGGGAAAGCAATATCATACAATATTTTGCATTTAACAAAGCTCAAAACACAATAATTTCCAGAGACAGCTGCATAAAACCAGTTTCAATGGTAACTGAAAGCTTCCTTGGAGTGATTTAATGATAACTCCATTTATTAATATCACAGTACATGCTAATCACTTTTTCTAGGTTACACTATGATAATGACATTGTTTAGAATATCTAATAACAAAGCAATTTTCTTCTTGCTTCCTTCATTTTTAGATACTGCTAGCACTGAATGCTCCTTGCAGTTTCCAGACAGAGATTATGTGTGGTGGGACATCTTCATGAAAATCTGTGTCTTTGTCTTTGCGTTTGTTATTCCAGTTCTCATTATAATTGTTTGCTATACTCTGATGATTCTGCGCCTGAAAAGCGTACGGCTTCTCTCCGGGTCTCGAGAAAAAGACCGAAACCTGCGTCGCATCACCAGGTTGGTGCTTGTGGTTGTGGCAGTTTTTATCATCTGCTGGACTCCTATTCACATTTTCGTGCTGGTTGAGGCCTTAGGGGACGTGTCCCACAGCACTGCTGCCGTGTCCAGCTACTACTTCTGCATTGCTTTGGGTTACACCAACAGCAGCCTCAATCCAATCCTTTATGCCTTTTTGGATGAGAACTTCAAGAGATGCTTCAAGGACTTCTGCTTCCCCTTCAAGATGAGGATGGACAGGCAGAGCACCAGCAGAGTTAGAAACACTGTGCAAGACCCAGCTTACATGAGGGAAGCAGGTGGGGCAAACAAACCTGTATGACTAGTCGTGGAAATGTCATCTTACTGTCCTCAGGAGAGAGAGGAGTCCAACGACCTAGGACTGACACAGATTACCACTGCGGTTTGAAATTGACTCACCGAGACAGACATTTCTGGAATATCTCAGAAATCCCAGCAGTTTGAACTAGAGCAGGTTTATTATCAATAAACAAGGATCTCCTGAAAATATGCTCAAATGAAAAGGACCTGGATGATGGTCAGGTTTTGGCAACAATACCTGTTGTACTTGAGCCAGCACTAAAACGCACTTTTGCAGAGCGAAGAGATAATGTTGCACCAGTTGATTCCGGATAAGGATAGTTCTGGCTTTTCTCTTTACAATATGTGATGTTGTAATAGGCAACATTTGGTCTAAAAACTGAACTATACCAGAAACTTCTGCCCCAGTAGTGATTCCTTCTAAAGTATGGAGTTTGACAACTTGATCCTCTTTAATAGTGAAGGGTGTTAGGTTTCTGTGGACAATGCCAGAGCTATAGTCAATATTGTCCTCAATTAATATATCTGTAACCCTTGTTTGTGCTGTGAAAACCCAATTTAAGCATGATCTACCCACATACCAAAGTGATTTTATTGTGTCTGTGTATGGTAAAGCCTTTTGGCATTCAAAAACACTGGAATTTAAGGAGAATTGTTATCACATGTTTAATCACCTCTGTGTAACATTTTGTATGTGTGATTTTCCAAGGTGGTTGTTTCTTTATTGAGTCTGAATAATATAATATGCATTTTCAGAATGTATATTGAACAAAAGGCTAGAAAAATTCAAATGCTTCACTTGTTACAAAATTGATGAAAAGTCATGCTACATTCATTACATGGAGGAAACACTCTCATGTGTAACTTGCTTTCCTGGACAATATGTAAGCAGACTGAAATAAACATGTGACAAATAAACAAGAGAAGTAGCACATGAACTAACTGGATTAATAAAAGGAAATTAAATATTACTCAATGCTTTGATGGCATTTGATGGAAAAAGTTCCTGATTTATTTATGCTGATATACTTTCTTTGATACAGTCCTGTGAATTCAGTAATTTTCTCTGTTCTCCTGTGAAGATGGAGGTGTCAAGGCACAGCTAAATAACTTACTAGCTTGCTGAAGGTAAGTTTATGGTAAAGCAGAGCCTGACTTCTAGTCTGTAGACTTTTCCTGATGTTATGTATTATGACTCCCACTATTGCTGTTGCTGAAATTTGGGGGAATGCTCTCATTAGCCTCACCCTGAACACATATACCATATATCTTCTAATTAATTTTGTTCTTTATACAAAAGAAAGAATAACGCGGGTGCCTTCATTTAATAGAAAATTTTCTCAGAAACACAATCTGATTTGGTCTTATCAGGCCAAAAATGCTTCATGCACAAAATGCTTAATGCACAAATAATGAGTTTTTTCTTGGACTAGCTGGCAGCCAAGTTCCTGTGGAAGTGCTGTAGAAATTCAGCCTTCTGCAGGACTTCCGTATACTTTATTGTGAATACAGTCATATACATCAAATATTTTTGATATCAGGTTGATAAATGCTGTTGTTATTGAAATATTCAAGATAACTCTTTCTGGACAAGTCTAGCACTTTCTGATTGTTTCTACATGAAGAATGATTAGCTGACCTCAGGATGATTGCTTTACCTGGGGAAATGAATGATGCTCACACAAAAGCTGAGTCTCACCTCCTATTCTGTCATTCATGAATTTTTTTAACATGCATCCACCTTTCTAAATTAAGTCCTGACCTTTAAATGGCCACAAAAAAAATGCTTAAGGTAAAAGTTGAAAATCCAAGGTATTTATCAAGTTAGGAGCAAGTGAAATGGGAAAGAACTAGAATTTAATGAACTATTTTCATTCAAAATAACGTATGTTCTTGTTCATGACTTACCATTTGCATATGTATGTCTGTGCTTGAATAGAGTTTTTGTTCTACACATTATGTGCAATGCTTTGCATTGTAATGAAAAATCAATGCTCTTAATTTGCAAAAAGGAGGCTTCTAATAATATTTTTCAAGGTTTTAAGAAGGAGATCACAATTTCTATCACAGTGGGAGGAAATTATAACTTCCTAACAATTAAGCTTGCAAAATGTCATAAGAATGTGTCCTAAAGGTTTATTTCTATTACTGAGCCTTAACAGCCAAATTAGTCTGAATGCAGTAGAAACGTGTCTTGGAAGTTTTCTTGTCAAATTCAGCAGCTTTTTACACTTGACTGAAAAACAGTAGAAAACTGGCCAAGATATCTTTAACACACGAGAAACTATATCAAAAATGATACTATGGTTTTGCTCACAGAATCTGCTTCTAGATGTTTAAATTCCCATTGCAAAGCACTTCACTTTCTTTGTAGCTCCAGGCCAATGATTTGCCTTCTCTCTTGTGCTGGCTCCAGGAGGCAGCCAGAGGTGAAGGCAGGGTAGGAGCTGCCTGGCCCAGGAGTAGGTCTGGGTGGGGAATGGGGCAGCAGGAACAGGCTGTGCTGTCCCATGGGCTCTGGAGGACAGCAAAGTGTGCAGACACATGCAGCCAGCCTGGGAATTAGTTGTACTTCTTGCAACCACTCTTACCTTCCTTTCTTTTTGGAGGTTCCAAAAATTCAGTACTGCAAAAGCATGGTCATGGACCTGCTTGTGGGGCTAAATTCCAATCAGTCAACTAGTGTGGAGAGCTAATATGTCATTGTCTGTGTTTCTGTTTCCTTTAACTGGGAAATCTTTTATTTGGAAAATATGCTTGGTGTTCTGGTTCAGGACAGACCAACACATGTCAGAGAAATGATGCTCAGATGCTGAGAAACCCCAAGTTATGTTAATGAGCAATATCTCAACATGATGAGAAATTCAGAGGAAAACTGAAAAAGAAGTTTTTGTCCTATGAAAGTCAAGGGGAAAACACACTGATTTGAGCCAGAATTCCTCTTGGTTCTGGTAAATTAACGTACCTTTGCAAAGAAAACTGGGAGATTGTGCTGGGATTTCTTTTTCCTTAATTGCTTATTAATTCTTAATCAAACATAATAATTGTAAATATGACTGTTTTCTTCCCACTGAAATTTTTTCGTCAGCAAAAAAATGTGGATTCAGCAAAATTGATTGAGTTTGTGATAACATGTAATTTGTAAAATAAAAAAATTAATTGTGCCTGGATAATTTTAAGCTGTATCTTACAGGTGTGCAATACAATATAGTGAGTACATCTCTTCAATGCCAGAGTGATAGACTAAAAGATATTTCCACTGCTCGAATCAAAGTATTTTGGCTTGGGTTTTTTTTTGTTGGACTGTGTGTGGCTTGGGAGCTGTTGCTGCATAAAGCCCTGACATGCAAGGCGGAATGATCTCAGACTGCAGATTTTGATCACTTAGTTAGCAGTGTTTTGACAGCCAGCTATGTGGCCAATGCAAGACAGTGTGCAAGCACTGGGAGCTGCTTGCTGGAGGGACACAGGTGAGAGCAGGAGCCGCTTTTCCTGCTGTGCTGGGTAAAACCTGTCTCACACTGTGTCCAAGGGTTCCTCAGCTTTGGGTTACACCACTGTGATTTAACCCCAGCTGGCAACAAAGAGCAACGGAGTCGCTTTCTCACCTGCCTATTCCAAAAAACTTGTGAGTTGGGGTAAAAACAGTTTAACAATAGAAACAAAGTAAAATAGACTAATATTAATACTAATGCTAATACTATTAGTAATAAAAAGGAGACAGAAAAATAAAACCCATGACAGGCACCTGATGCCCAATACAATCACTCACCATCCACTGGCCAGTTCTCAGCCCATCCCACAGTGCCTGAGTCCTCTTGGCCAACTCCTCCCAGTTGATACACCTAGCATGAAATCCTCTGGCATGGAATTCTCTTTTGGCAAGACTGGGTCAGCTGTTCTGGCTGTGGTCCCTCCTGTCCTCTTGTGCACCCGCCTGCTGGCAGAGCATGGGAAACTGGAAAGTCCTTTCCTCAGGGTAAGCCCTGCTTAGCCACAACTAAAACATCAGTGTGTTATCAACATAGTCTCTTCCTAAATCCAAAACATAGCACTGTATCTGCTGCTCAGAAGAAAATTAATGACAACCCAGGTGAAATCAGGACAACCATTTCTGTAAAATAATCATGGAAGTTACCAGCCTGTTCAGTCTGCTTTCCCTTCAATGTTGGTTTTCAGTTGGCAGCAAATACAAGTTCTCTTATTCTGTTTCCAATTCTGTTGATACCAATGGCAACATCTCAGATTGGCTTAGAGATCTACAGAAGGAAAATACCCATCTCCTTTATCAGTAAACAAGCCCTGGGGCAGACTGATGGCTGTAGGAATCTAGGTTGCTACTTTGCTGCTAAAAGGAATATCAAAAATACCTGCAGCTTTGTACTCCACTGCAAATTTGCAGCACACCTTGTAGTAAGCCTCCTGGAGGTGTTATTGTCTATTAGTGATTTAATGGTGTGAAGACTTGACAGTAGGTACATAGTATGAGAAAATTGTATTGACAGTGACAGCAGTGGCTTAGGAAAAGTGTATAGAAGCTAGGACACATGAAAAATAGAGGTTGTGAGCACTTGTGTACCTATGTATGGGTGTACAAGATTTCTTTTAGCTTTTAATTTATAAACTCTGATTTTATGTATTTATACCTATTATTAAGCAACCAAATTTCCCTTCAAATTAGCTGAAATGTGTTCTAAAAGCTTGGAAGACACAGTCTAGAGGGTCTCGATGTATGGAGGCAAAGTAGACAACCTGGTACTGAAGTACAAAACATTTGGCAGAGTGGGAGAATGGTGCAAGGTAAATGGAGAGTTTGGAAACTTCTGTGAAATACTGCAGACTTTCTTGGTAGAAGCCATCATGTCCTGGAAGAAAAGTACTTATTACTGCTGATGCATCTCCTCCCAAACTGCCTCTCATTAAAGTAAATACTTAGCTGTCTGTCTCCAAAACAGCCACTATCATTTTCAAAATACTTTCCTGTACAAGAAGCTTTTCAGAAAGCAATGCCAGGAAGCAGTCCTGAAGACAGTCTAATGATAGACCTGTGACTAAATCTTGCTCTTCAGTAAATGCTTAGTATGGGCAAAAAATCCGTTGGCTACATTTATCTTCAATTTCCAGATATCTGAAGCACAGCTTTGAAAGTCTGCATCTGTTGGACAAATATTTGATTGATCAGTGAAAATATCCTTTCATTGTGAAGTTGTAATGTACTTGGCAAAACCACTGTTAATTAGCCCTGGGAATGGCAGGATGCATTTTAGGGATATGTACCTCCTTCTGTCTTCCCTGAAGAAGAATTTTTTTATGGCCAAAACTGCCCTAATTGAAAAATTCAGCAGAAAGCTAGCATTAATATGCTGCCATTTGTAGCAGGCAAGCTGGTATTTTGTGCTCTTAGAGCACTTTTTTCCTCAGTCTGATATTTCTTATCTGTTTTGTCATGGTGCAAGAAGTGTCTGGAGTGGACAGCACAGAAATTAGGCTCACCTAGTGTATCCTTCCCCCTCTTCTTTCAGCTCCTGCTTGAGTTCCAGTCTTCTTTTTTGGTGGAAAAAAAAAACCACATAGAAATTATGAAGGCATAAAACTGTTATTTGTAAATCCATAATACGTTCTTTCTTCTTTTTTTTTTCCTTCCATTTTATTAACTCCTATATATGCCTAAAACTCAGAGATTACCTCCAGCTATATGAATCACATTAGAATGTGGTGGTTTTGCCTCATGGGAGCTGTCAGGTGTTACAGTTCTGCCCCATAAGCAAGTATGCACCTGGTATGGAGTTTCTCTTTTCTTATCTGACAGGGCAAAGTGACATTTAGCCACTCTACTGCACCTTGCAGTTGGTTCTTAATTGTGTTTGTGCATTTTAAAAGTGCTTTGTTGCTGATGGTGCCATAACCCAGATGTACATACAATTTGATTCCTCAGAGTGGCAGCCATAAAAGCAAGAAGTAATTATAATGATAATAATAGGATCATGGGATCATAGAATGTTATGAAAATAGTATTTTCTTCACAAAAAAAAAGGACTACAGTGTCATTTCATTCACTTAATGAAAAAAAGCATGTACTGTCTCTGGGATCAGGGGGAGAACAGAAGCCTTCTCATCCCAGGAGAACACTTCAGTGTGGGCTTTATTTGGTTTTAGTGAAAAACAAAAGCCTTTCCATTTAAAACTGCAATTTCCATATTCAACAAACCTTCTGCAACATAGGATTTTCCATGTGCATTTTCATAGTGCTTTCAGCTGAGCAATTGATAAAAATTTGAACCTTATGTGGTAGGACTCAGATCAGGATTTGAGCATGGTGTGTATGTACTGTGTCTCCAAGTTAATGCTTTTACTGCAATGCTACTTCCATCTGCTTGAACACCAAATGGTAGCAGCCGCAACTGCTCTTGATGTTGAAGCCCCAGAAGCTTGTGGGAGAGGTTTCCAGACCACAACTCTCAGTCAAAAGAATGAGCTAAGCAAGGAGATGTTTGGGTTTGTCACAGACTTGGCATAAAAAAAAGCAAAAAATTTGGACATGTATAGGCCTATAAGTTTCTGTAGTACTAAATGGCAGCTGGACAAAACACAGGAAGTGTGTTACTGCTGTAAAAACTTCTGCTAAATTCTACCAATTCTTTAAAGAACAGCAGACCTTTCTCTCCACAGGCTTTATACTAAGAGTAATTCCTCTATATGTGACAGAAACCACATTTCTGATTTCAGTCTGATATATTATTTTAAATAGAGAATAAAATGAAGTCACATAGACCTAATGATAACCCCATGAAGATCACAGCTGCAACTCAAATCCCAGTAACATCAGATGAGTAATACAGAGTTCTTTTTACGACCTCACCTGCTTTACTCTTCATACCAGTACTGGACAGAAGGAAACAAATTTGGAATCCTACATACGATATATATGTAATATACCAGAATAAGTTCCCTCAAACAACCACTGTACAACATGTGTAACATTTTTGTTTGTTTCTTAATTTGCATAGGAAAAGGTAATAAGGTTTTATAGAGTGATATTTGTCATTTATGTGGCTTAAAAAAATTGTACAAGCATTATGTTCTTCTGTAGCAAGTATTTCTCATTATCTTACTCTGATTTGATTGGCAATATAATTAATTCCCCTGAGTCAACTCTGTTTTGCCTGTGCCAATAATTGCTGAGTGATCTCTCCCTGTCCTTATCTTGACCCACAAGCCTTTTGCTGTATTTTATCTGCCCTGCCCAGTAAAGGAGGAGAATGATAGAGCAGCTTTGGTGGGCACCTGGTATCCTGCCAGGGTCAATCTACCACAGGAGACTTGGCTCTTTGTTCTTGTTTGGCAGCATATGCTGTGCCAGAAGATGCCATAGGAAAGTTTGGAACGGGTCATGGACTTTGTAGATCTCTTCTATTGATGTATATCCACTATTTGCTAGACTTCTTTTTTTCAGAAGAAAACACAAAATATGTTTTATTTTAGCTCTACCACCTACTTTTATCGCTCTTAAAGTGTTGGAAAACCCTCAGGCAGGGCCTAGAGAGTAATTTTTTTTAAGTGATTGCTTGGGGAAAGAGGTCTTCATAAGATGAGCATTGTGGAATGAATTTCCTCTCCCCTACAAACTTCTAGAAACATGGATCAAAATCTGTCAGAGAGAAAAATATTTATGGATTACTATGATATTAGCAGCTCTTTATGAATTAGTGAGCTGTCTTGTGTCTTGATTTGATATGAACATTTCACATATCCTGGGTGTTTCAGCCTTGCAAGGACCCTCTGAGCCATTGCTTTAACAAATGGAGGAAAGGAAATTTGCTACTTAGCAGGGAAGGAGTAGGGAACTGGGGAATGTTGCCTTGTTTATTAATAGAGCTGATCTGAATATCGATTTCCTTTCACAAAAATATTATAGTGGATGGAGTGGAAAAAAAGAGGGCAGGAAAACACAGTCTTTTTCTCTTATTTTCTGGAGGAAAATGGCATCTTGCTGTTACCCTGCCATACTGGTACCCAGCCTCTGAGATGAGGAATCCAACCTTGATGTGCCTTTGGAAACCTCAGTATTATCTCTCTTAAAAGATATATCTGAAAACCATTCAATCTAGCCTCTGAGGAACCACAATATTATTTGCAAGGACACGGAAGAGCAGGGTGAGATAATCAGTCTTTTACCTCTTGGTGTTTTCCACAAATAGCACCTGAGAACTGCAAACTGCACTAAGGAAATTTCTGCTTTATGATGTTAGTCTGGCATGAATTTGCCAGATGGTTCCTTCCTTACCTTCTGGCTGCACTTGCAGCCCAGAAAGCCAACTGTATCCAGGGCTGCATCAGAAAGAGAGGGGTCAGCAGGCTGAGGGAGGTGATTCTCCTCCTCTGGAGAGTGATTCTAACCCCTCTCCCCCACCTGGAGTGCTGCATCCTGCTCTAGAGTTGCCAGCATAAGAAGGATAAGGACCTGCTGGAACAACTCCAGAGGAGGGTCACGGCTGTGATGAGAAGTTTGGAGCACCTCTCCTATGAGGACAGGCTGAGAGGGTTGGGGCTGTTCAGTCTGGGGAAAAGAAGGCTCTGGGGCAGCCTTCCAGTACCTAAAGTGAGCTTACTAGAGAGCTGAGGAGAGACTTCCCACAAGGACATGGGGAATGGCTACTGAAAGAGAGTAGGTTGATATTAGGTATTGGGAAGAAGTTCTCTGTGGGGGTGGTGGGTGGAACATGTTATCCAGAGAAACTGTGGATGCCCCATTGCTGGGTGTGTTCAAGGCCAGGTTGGATGGGACTCTGAGCAATCTGGCCCAGTGAAAGGTGTCCTGGCCATGGCAGAAGGGTTGGATCTAGATGAGGTTCCTTCCAACCTAGATGAGGACCTCTTTAAGGCTCCTTCCAACCCAAATAATTCTAAGATTATGTGTTTCTATGGCATTAAAGAAGAATTCATATGGGAATAAAGGAATTTTTCCTTAAGTAGTCTCAGACTCTTTTCATCTGGATTGTCATTTGTAAACCTTGTGTATATTCCTAACCTGTCCTGGGCTTTCAGTGTGAAGGCTCTTTATATCTGCTTTCCTCAGTATATGTTCCTGCTAGTTACCAAGTCTAGACAACTATTATCTGATGTCATGCTTCGAAATGCACCTGCTGTTCAAAGTCAGTGAGAAATTAGGAGGTTAAATGTGCTGTTTGATATGTATAATGGGTTCAGAAGTGTGGTGATTTTCCATCTGCAGAGTCACTGCCTCTGTGGTAGAAAGACATTGATTTTTCTAGAGCAACACTCCAATTTGACATGATGAATACTACAAACTTCTGTGTTTTTTGATGAAATCTTTTCAAGTTCAACGTTCTTCATTGTCATCAGTGGAGACAAATATATTTGTATAGCAAGTGTAAGATGAATTTCCTTGTAGATATGCAAAAGAAAGGCAGATTAAAAAACACTTTGACTGGGAGCTATATCCAGATTTTTCCAACTTAATAAACGAGTTAAACTGGATGAGTTAGACCTTCCTGCAAACTCCCTCAGCACTTTCCCCCTGGTCAGCTAATCTCTTCCCTTCCTTCTCTCCCAGGCAGATATAGGTTTCTGTTTGTTTCCACTCTACACAGATGAGCTGTATGCAGTGAAACTAAGCCTTCCATTAAGTATGTGCCTAAATGCTACACTTGTTTTTCATGTCTGATAAGTGTTCTCTTTCTGATTTTCAATTTTCTGGTTGACAGCTTGCCAGAAACTTTCTTCACTGAAAGCCAGCTTATTGCTAATTTTGACAGCTGACAGAAAAAGTTCCTGCCTGTGCTTTTATTTTTGTAAACAGCAAACAGAGCTCACCACATCCCAGTAACTAGGATACAATGGTGCCCTAGGATGCCACCGAGAGAGTTGTATCCGTGACTGGGAAGTATCGTTCTGTAAAAACTGAAATGCTTTTTCAATGACTTTGCTTTAATAAAACTTCTCCAGGGGAGGTTTCTTAGGGTGAATTTTTAGTGAAAACAAACAAAACAACCTCCAGAAGGGCTGCAGTTTAGGTGCTTACTGGGGATGAGTAAGAGGAGGAGGGTAGAGAGTTTAGTATGGCTGAAAAGGAGTGTTCACAGACTGTAATGTAGATCTCCCATGTCCTAGACAGAGGCTTCATCTCTGATTGAAACAAAACATTTTGACATTCACTTTTGAGTTGTACAGACCTTACTTCTTGGCAGATGTGAGACCCAGGAATGGCTCATGCCATGGTAGAGATGATCTCCATGGAGGGCTTGAGGCAAGATATGTTATGGCCAGAGGCTGTGAAGGCAGGACAGCCTCTTGGCTGGGCTCCTCAGAAAGTGGGACCTGCCCAGGCAGTGTCAGAGCTGCTGTGTCAGACCCAACACTGAGGCCACGAATGGCACGAAGCAGGAGAGGGGCCATGACAGCACTGCAAAAACCGTGCTACAGCTCTGCTGGAGAAGGAGCTCAAGTAGAGAACCAGCTGACTGAGTCTCCAGGCGTGGGAGGCTTTTCAGGTCTGCATTTGAAGATTTTTCTTTACCTCTCTGAACGTTTTCAAGTGGTGTTGGTTTTGCTGCTACAAACTGAATTATTGTTCTTCAGGCAGCCTGAGCAGCTGCTTTCAGCTGAAAAGAGCTATCCTCTTTTTAGAGTTCTTCACTTCCTTACCCTCTGCTTTGTTAATAAGAGTTCACGTAGGCAATATTTTGATTGATCTGAGGCTTGGTGTAAGAATTCTTGTTTCAGCGTATCACATGCCAAAGCTCAGGGTGTTGGGCATAAGTGAATGTGCAGATGTGCTCTGTTCCACACCATATTGTTAATTTGCTTTAAAAAAATTTAATGAAGATAAATAGTATCCATGGGAAACTTGCATTGGTGGAAACTGGCTGTGAAAAGAATAAAAAGCTGGTAATTTTTTGCTCCCTTACAAAGCTTATAGTGTAACTCTTCAATTAACAGCTCCAAGAGTGAAAGATGTCCTGCAGGTGTACCCTGAACCAGCATTTGGAAAACTGGAGCTTGCTCCCAGAAACTGTCCCAGGCATTTGTTTTGAGATCAAAGAGCTCAGGTGGGCAAAATTTGCAAGGTAGCTTCAAGCAAGATTAACGTATAAATGCTAAGGCATCTGACTGCCTGAAGGAGTTGGGTGCTAGAATGTTTTAAAAGCAGCACTGAATGCATATCTGCTTCCTCAGATGCCTTTACAAAGGTGGTCTATAGGACTTAATTAATTTCACAGCTGTAATTGTGGCTGAAGAAAGTGCCTTAGTACAGGTCTGAGCAGGCTGGAGCAGGTTGGAGCAGGAACTCTCTGCCTGGGGTGTATGTTTACTGCTTGGAAGTGTGAACCAGGACCTAGTATGAGAGACATGTAGAGAAAAAGTGTATTAAAGTCTTTTTCTAAACATGACAATTGTGTGTGACGTAGGTACTGCAGTGATGGGGAGCAGGTAAATGGGTTCCTAGAACACAGATCTGATGATTTAAAGTCTGATGGCCCTTTTGTAAGCAATCTTTTGCTAGTACTAGAAGTGAGTATATGGATATATCTATCATATGATGGGAGAAAATATGGTGAATGATGTGTTTGCGTAACATTAATTCTGTTCAGAAAACTTACGCAGCACATATACTGTGTGTTGGACTGTGGCACAAAAATGTTTGAAAAAACAACTGAAATTCACCTCTGTAATTCATGTTTGAGACTGAAATGGTGCTAGAAAATAACATGGCAATTTATACAATTTTGGTAATTGAGATAAACAAATATGGTTTTGTTAATTTAATAAATTACTGGAACCAAATTACAGTGTGTTTATCATGCAAGTTACCTACTTTGATATTTGTTTAAAATGCAATAAGACACGTCTCCTTCAGGGCTCCTTCTGGTGTTTATGCTTCCAAATGCTGATGAATTATTTACTTTGCCATACTATTTTTTTTTAAAGACCTTCAAAATTGCATTATTTTGTTGAAATTCTGCAGGCATTTCTGCCGTACATTGTAGGTGCATGGAACAGTTCAGAAGGGCCATATGCGTGAACTTTATAACCTTTCTAAGCATTGAGGTGGCTGGAGAAATATGTTGGGTAACCCTGGAGTCTTCTGTTGGCATGCTGTGGACCTTCATTGTTCAGTTTGATATCATCTGTCACATGTGGCTTACCCTTCATCCAGTATAGGAGAATTCTGAGGGGAAAATTAGAAGGTAGCCATTAGAAATTGGACAGTTTTTTGAGGAAACTTCCTTAGGAATGCAGAATTTAAAACACACCTTGTACTCCTTACTTCACTGTCAGATGGGCAGATGCAAGTGTGGAGACAAGGATACAGGTAAGCTGATGGAAATCATGGTTTTGATGTATTGTAGATAATTGAAAATCACAGAAACACCTATATTTGCAGTTGAATATCTTATTTTCTTTAAAAGAATATTCTCTGTAGGCTCCGTAGACTCTACTGAACTTTCACTAAGAAGACTGGCATGAATGCTATTTAAAAATGGGGAATGCTATTTAAAAATTGGAAATGCTTTTGAACAAGGATACTGAGACTATACTGAAAATACTGAGGTTTATGAAGAGCAGTTCCAAGTGCCTCACACAGAAGCTACTCTGGCATCTATTATATTGATCTCTTCTTCACCCTCGTGACCAGTGACAGGACTCAGGGAAATGGCATGAAGCTGAGTCAAGGGAGGTTCAGGCTGGATATTAGGGAAAGGATTTTCACCCAGATTTTCCCAACCAGCCAGAAGGTGTTTGGGCAGTGTTCTCAGGTATATGGTGTAACTCTTGGGGATCTCCTGGGCAGGGCAGGGAGTTGGACTCAACGATCCTGTTGGGTCCCTTCCGACTCAGCATATTCTATGATTATTTGCTCTTAAAAAATTTACCTGATTGGGGAACGAAAAGATTGTCAAACAATGACTGGCAAACTCTCAGGAGCTAAACATAGCAAAACCAAGAGCTAATAAGACACAGCTGCTAAGAAACAACTTAAACCTGCAGTTCAGTACCAGAACAGAAGTATTGAGACTGAGGATCTTCAATTTTTTCTGCACCCACCTAAACCATCATGAATCTCCAGTCATGAAACTATATTAAAGTTGTATATGACATGTTAATTAACTACTTCAAAACTCTTTTAAGCTGCTTGACTTTTTTTTGTGCTGGTTTATATGGACTTCTGATATGTACCAAAATTAGAGGCACATCAAAAGTGACCTCCAGATAGTGATAAAATGACTGTTTATTGTTTAATTTTGACACCCAGATGTTATATTTACCAATAACTTATCCAGAACACTATAAAAATTTATCCTGGTAATTTTTTTTTCTCAGGCTTATGTCTTTCAAATGATATTTCATGCTGAATTATAGGTATTATAACTGTAATGACATTGACTCATTTCTTTATACAGCTTCTATGCCAGAAAGCTTTTTTTTTCATTTCCTTCCATTATGATAATTTCTATCTCCTGACAAGTATTTCTTGCTCCAACATTTATTTATACTTTGATGTAGGATTTTTTTCTGCTAAGATTTGGCACTGTTAGCTACAACCTTTTCTGCCTGTTCCTTGTTCCTTACTCAGGCACTTTCATCCGTGAGCTACACCGTCAGTGTTCTGGTTTGATGGAGGTAATAGTTAAGTTTCTCTTAACCCTTTCATGCTTTTTAATTATAAATTTCCTACTCTACTCAAGGACAAATGTAAAACCTCACCAAAGCCAAAATGAGGCCTCCAAATAGGCAAAGAGAATTGAATATGAGAGAGCACTATGATTAATATATTTCAAAGTCCTGGGCTGAAAAGAAAACCAATTCACAGACTTGTGAGAACATTTCCAATGTAATTCAACCTCTAAAATTTTTGTTCAGGATTTGAAAACATTGCCGATTTTCTTTTTCTAAATAAAATATGGAATCTAGATGAATTTATGATTTCTCAAGAAGAGTTGAATTTAATCTCTGTTCTACTGAGTAGTTTGCGTTAGATTGCTGTAATTCAGTACTGTAAGTTGCTAATTTTGATTTAAGTTGAATTTATCTTGGCTGTTGGCAATGAATGCTGAAGACAAACTAACTACTTATACTGGAGTTTGTTTTCTATACTTATCTCTTGGTTTTATTAATATCACACTGAAAATATTAGGATGCTACTTTTTCTTCTGGCAAAATTCTAAATACACAAATGTGCTACATTTCTACTGAAAAATGGTTATAACTGTGCAACTAAAATGGTTTCATCCATGATCCACACCATCAGTCTTCTTGGGATACTGGTTTGATGGAGTCAATAGTTAAGTTTCACTTAACCCTTCCATGCTTTTTAATTATAAATTTCCTACTCTACTCAAGGACAAATGTAAAACCTCACCAAAGCCATTGACTTTTAAAGTCAATGCCACACTGAAGACCAAGATGTTTTGTAGTTAAAATTGGTACCAGGGTGTGGTAAATCAGCCACTGCTCAAATCTGCCTCCACCTGACCACACATGTGTGGTCTTTAATTCAACTTGATTCAGCTTCCTTGGGTGGCTATTTGTTTTTGTCACCCTCATTATTTACTTTTGGAGTAGAATTCAAATTTTTTTTTAAAATTAGATGAAAAAAATATGCTTACATATAGGGCTAAAAATCAGAGGAATATTACTTGTCAACTAACTAATCAATATGAAAAATATTGTCAATTTTCAGAAAGAAGCATGTAATTTAAGGTTATACAAACAAACTTGCCAGTTGCTTTGCTTACCAGCAGTTTCCCCCAGAGCGGACCTGTGGAAGGGCTTAATCTGGAAAGGAAAACTTCCAAACAGTTTCCCCATACTGAACAAGGCATTGAAGTAAGAGACCCATGTGATGGGCTCATTGTAATTTGTTTGAGTGGAAGCTGGGGCATATTCACTGTTTGGGATCACTGGCTCAGATTTCCTCAGGGAGCAACAGAGGCAGAGCCACTCTTACCTATCAGTGGTGAGAAGATGGATCTCCTGCACGTCCCACCTTTGCTGCAAGAGCAACCCAAAGAGGCACAGCTCCTAAGGCCAGCATCAGCCCTGTGTACTGAAGCTTAAATGAGGGCAGGGTACCACAGGGATGCAAGGATCTCTGCTGCTCATGCCTAAAGGAGAAAGTGATTATGTGCAAGCTGTCATGGCCAGAGGACTTCTCATGCCTTGCATAGTTATGCAGGTTGCCTAGGCAATTTGCAGTTATTACATATGTAAGAACAGCTGGCACTTCAATGAAATAAAAGGTTTCGGTTTAAATTATGTGGTTCCTTTTATTAATACCATGAAATCATGGGTTAGAAAACATGCATTTATGAAGGTCTAAGTAAAAATATGATGTTAAAAAAAGAAACATGAAAGGGAAAAAACTGAGCGTACCTTTCTCAGCCAAATGATTTAGCAATGTGTTTTTGTGGGTTTTGCAATGAAGAACTTACAAGAGGAGAGCATAACAGTGCAAAAAGCTTTCCTCTCTTAAGATAAGGCAGACCTGAGTACCAGATAATTCTGGAAACTTCCAGCTGCCAGGCTGTGAAAATACCATGGCTTAACTCCTAGGGCTAACACATGCTATTGCAGGTATGTCAAGAGAGGGATATGATTAAAAGGCCTTTAATAGATGTGCTAATGATTTTTAAATCCCTCTCATACCAGCAGAGATGATATCGTTACTGTGACTGAATTGCTGAAGTACTGCTTCACTCCTCATGACAGAGTACAGTGAAACCCAGAAAATTTGACTTTCACATTAGAAATTTGCTTACCAAAATCCAATAGACATGAATGCAGTGCATTTTGCTGGGAGGAAATTTTAGATTTTTAATTTTTAAAATTGTCTCCTATGAAGACAGGCTGAGAGAGTTGGGGTTCTTCTGCTCGGAGAAGAGAGGAATTATGGGAGAAATTAGAAGGGGGCTTACAGGAGAGCTAGGAAGGGGTTTTTGATTAGGGCATCATGGCATATAACAGGAGGGAATAGCTTTAAACTCAAAGAAAGTAGGTTTAGGTGAGATATTAGGAAGAAATTATATTCTGTGGGGGTGGTGAGGCACTGGAACAGGTTGCCCAGAGAAGCCATGGATGCCTCATCCCTGGAAGTGCTCAAGACCAGATTGGATGGGGCTCTGAGAATCCGTAGTGGGAGTCACCTCCCTGTGATGGAGAGGTTGGAACTAGATGGTCTTGAAGATCCTTTTCAACCCAAACTATTCTATGATTCTATGACTATATATATATCTTTTTCTGTTGCATTAGAATTTTTTTCTGTGATAGTGAGGATATAAATAAGCTCATATTTTGCCTGCAAAATAAAAAAATAGTTACATTTTCAGAACCATTGTAATTTTATTCATAAAATATTAAAACATGAAGAGACTTTAAACAAGAAAAAAAGGATGTACTTTAAACAGAATTTTTTTGAGCTTGTGTGCTGAAATGAAACACTTACATGCAGAAGCATTTTCTATATACAAAAACACATGATTAATGAAATGTAGACTGGAAAATGACTCCCTAAGCAATTTCTCTGAAGAAAATTCTTGAGTTACAACCAAGCACTCACTGCATTTCACTGAGTGATATGAGAAAATCCAGGGAATATTTATAAGCTGAAGTTCTGCAAAATAAATTTATTGAATTAGTTTTGTTTCCCAACGTTAGAGAAGAAACGTTGAGAAATTTAGAGGTCGTTATTTGTGTGAGTGCACTTCAAAGAGAAAATGAAAAATTGTATATGAATTTTATAACTGTAAAGAGAATTTGGAAGCTGTTTTGGGATGCCTGAGGGGGACATGGGAGAGTTTTTAAACTATTTCTCTGCACACTGAATTTACTGAAATGCTGCAAGTATCCCTTGCTTTTAAAAATGGATGTACATTAGAGCTGTAAAGAATTCCATGAGGACATTACCTAAGGGATTTTGCTTTAAAAATATGAATTACTATTTAATGTAACTGTTTTTGATAGGAAATTGATTAAACAGTGTGAGACTAGATCATGAATTTGCAATGTTTGGCAGTGATGCTCTCTGCTCTGTCCACTCCTTATTCATGACACACAAAGGAAGTGTAACTGATGTTAGATTTATTTACAAGTTAAGTTTGAAAGTTTTCTCTCAAGTTCCATTTGAGGGACAGATTTTTGAGTATATTTGTTGTTCAATCAAACTTCTTGACTTGTGTCAGATTGTACCCTTTTCTGACCTAGAGATTATACCCTTTTCTGATGCCATCACAATCAGAAGCTGACTATTTCCTAATTACAAAATATTATAAACATTTCTTCCCACAGACTTGCAACAGCACTGCTTCCATATTTACAAGTCATTCTGATTCTGATCTCACATAAAGTGCTGTAAACAGGCATTTTAGTTGTGCAATAATGTAAGAGAAATAAAAATCTATCTTCCTTAGAGAGGTCAGTTGGATAGTTTTGTGTATTGGATGAGCCTCTTTGCTCTAATTGAAAGAAAGCAGTAAATAAAGGGAAGGTAAAGTTCTCTAGAAAAAGAAGTTAATTGGGTTTTTTAACAAGGAATTGCGACAAAAAAAAGTGTAGCTGCTATTGAAGTAAAAGATACATTAATCTCCAAGTATAATGCCATAGAGCAAATTCAGATAAAAGATCAGTGTAGAATATCTCACAACAGAATAAATGGGTGCATCCCACCTGATTTTAACTGATCATGTATAAACAGATATTTGCCAGAACTGCTGCTTAAACGTAAAGCTTCTGTTTTTAACTCAGTACATTTCTTTGTTAGTTAATAATCTTTCTTTTATTTTTTAATCTGAGGCGTAGTTGTTGCTAATTTGTTATCCTTTGGAAAACAAATATCATAAGTGAAATAGTCCTTGTGATTTATTAAGTTTCTGGGAGTTTGCCCTGTATAAAGAATATTGGATCTGACTTGAGATTTTTCATACATTATTAAAATTCTTTCTGGGTTAATTCAAAGAAGCCCAGAGAATAAACTACATAACATTAAGAAAGGAAGGTGTGAAAATGACTGTTTAGATTAGAGTGAACACCTACAGGGATTTCTTTTTCCTAGGGCTAAGACAGCCTTAATTTGGATTTGCTTAATTGACTTTGAAAATTATGTCATACCATATTGATGTCACTCTAATTTTGAATGAAACTGATCACTGAGAGACTTAATTCTGTTTAATAAATGTATTTAAATTCGTAGCTAATTTATCAGATTCAAACTAAATTTCCTTACTAGTAATATGTAGTTCAGTTATTTTCTAAAGCTGATTGTGGAAAATAAATTCGTTTCTGCTGAAATTACTATGTAAAATGCATATTCATATAAGCTCTTAGATGACTTTGGAAATGCTTTTTTATCTCTGATATATACTGTGATATTTGCAAATTGCAGTTTGTCAGCTTTCGTCCTTTTCCGTACAATGAATATAATTAGTCTTGACATGAATGTGAATTGTCAACTTTTCTGCCAATATATTATGTTATTATAAAGTGTAACAAAGCATTTTCTGTAGTCCTTAACCATCTCTGTCTGTAGAGGCAATGACTTGTAGCAAAATCAACATGCATCCAATTCGAGAGCTTGTTTGTCTTCTACACACTTATTTCAGTTTCCTTCATTGTTAGTTCCTGCAGACACTTTTTTCCTGATGCTCATTGTATTATCTTGAACTAAGCAGAATATCATGCCCCCAGATCTCCACTTTTATTTTGTGCCCTATACCGTGCCAACTGCAGATCCATCCATAGCCTCATAACTCCAAAATGCCCTCTGCATAGTCTGATTAAATCAGTAACTTCCAGCCTGAGTTATTTATATTTACACTGGTATGGATGCAAAGAGAACAGGTTCTCACTGGAACAGCTGCCTCAGAATTGTTATTGGTTCATGAATTCACCTTTGTTTATATTTTCAGATCGCGGGCAAACTTCAGTGCTTGCACCTGAGCTTGTCCTAAATATCATCAGTTTCTTTTCCTCCACGATCCCCAGAAGTCTTCAGTATTTTCAGGCCATGTTGGCATCTCTAAAACTTGGCACTCAGACCTCCCTGTCTGCCCTGGCCAGAAAGGTTTTCTTTGGGCTTGCACTCACCACTTCAAGGTGAAGAAGGAAACACACCTTATGCTCTCCCTCTATCACGTTTCCCATCAAGTAGAGCAGAACAAAGAGGCTCAGTGGTACTGTCTCAGCACTCCATACTGAGCTAAAAGATGTTGCACTGTTTGTGACATTCATTTATAAGCTTATTCAGTACAGACAATTAAAAAAATAATAACATTAACTCAGAAAAAAAAATTTTCAGGATGGAAAAAATTATTTGTTGTGAGTATATAAAAATATGCTAAGTGAAAGTCTAGAAAGGTTAAAAGTTTTCTTCTGTAGCAGAGCTATTCATTTCTCATGTAATTCTCATTCTCATGTAATTCTCATTAATTTTCATTAATGCTAGATCTGGCATGACTATAAATTGCTGGATTAAGTTAAAGTCCAAGATATGTATACACTAAAGCATGAAAATTTAGTTCCAAAATGCCAGTTAGTTTAGTTCAAAACTCTTTATGGAAAAGGATTTTTCTCATTGAAAAATAGACAGTTCTTTCTTTTTGAGTTATGAAATTATTACCATTTTTGATTTCAAATTTTTAAAAATAAAATCGATTTGGGAATAAAATGGCTTTTTATTATGAAATATGCACCTTGGTTCCTCTTTCCTGGTTGTATTTATTTAAATATAACTTTTCAAATTCAAATGGTACTTCTAAGATTCTTCATTAAACAGTGTAGGCCTTCAGGGAGTTATTTATTCTAGCCTGTGTCTGACCAGTGTCTGAGAACTGTGGGATAAGTCACTTGCTCAAGCATGAGTTTCTGAAACAATCTATCTTTTATATGGTTAAAAATAAATGATCTAAGACTTAGTTGCTATTTCTAACATATAGAAAAAAACCCCAAACTCTCCTACAGAAAAATCCTTAAACAAACCCAACATGGAACATTTTATTTAGATAATTTCAAATGTAAATAGAAATTGAGTTGATATATTTTTAAGTACCTAAATAGCATAGTTGATTAGTGTGTTTGACATCCCACAGTGTTGGGGATGGGGAGCTTAAAAGACACTGTAGTTATGGTTCCAGATATTTAGATTTCTTTATTCTTGACACCATTGGTGAAAAGAAGAAAATCACAGGAAATGGGAAGAAATTTGAGCAGCTGAGAAGGGATGTGAGGGTCTGTGAAATTCCTTCCAAAGATGCCAACAACCACCAGGTGTCCTCCAATAAACTACATCTTACTGCATATAAATCTCTGTAAAGTGCAACTCATTAGCCCTCCCTTTTCAAAATTGGGTCCATCCCACGTTTCTATGGCAAAGGCAAGTGATAAAATTGTAAGTTTTAAGAAACAGATTGGTGTGTGGTCTTCTGGGATGTAAAACTTCATGCAACGATTAACAGAGAACCGACTGAAAAGATATGAGGATCTCATTTTGGGAAAAGAGATTTGGTTTTACCTGGATTGTGAAGCATGAGAGTGAGGGAACTGTTAGATCTCATTTCTAATTCCAATAGTCAGCTTTACTGTGAAATCTTGTTTTCACCACCTCTGTGCTCACCACTGACTGGTTTCAAGGGGAGTTTCTCAGTGCACAAGAAGCCCTCTCAATCCATCTGTTCCTCAGCTTCTCCATTTGCAGAACTGGAATAAAACCTCTTTGAGACTCTGGATCTTGTTTTAAAATATCTGAATGCTCTGAAATTGGCAAACTTTCCTTTCTACTTTGCTATGAATGTTCCAAATGTAGGAGGTAAACTAATTCAGCAAATTAAACCACTACACTTTGCAAAATTCTGGAAAAAACTTGGCTTCACAAAAGAAGAAAGATGCCTGTGTGCTTGCTAGTCAGCCATCTGTCATGTCTCTTGGTTATCGAGTTCTCAAAGATCTGGATGATGTTCAGTTGATTTGTTGATTTGTCTTGCTGTGTTATGACTATAATTTGGGACTGTGGGCTTGTTCATGCAAAAATTTACTTTTTGTGATTTTTAGCATCATGCTTGTATTAATTAATTTAATTAAAATTAATTCTTTTTCTACCTTCCTTTGATACAAGTTACTTGCTTTGTTTTAGTTTTTTATCATCAGCCTTCAAAGAAGCATGAATCTGCAAGCACAGATTTGTTCTTTTTCATTTTTCCTAGCCTTTCTCCTGCCGAGTAAAGTTTCTGAAGTTTTTAAAATGATCTTTGAAATTTAGCTTACTTTATATGGAGAAATTTTAGGTTTCTGTAATAGTAAAATGGCAATTCCTCAGAATATTCTTTAAAAACTGACTGTACAACACATGAAGGACTATATTTCAAAACTTTTAAAATCAGTAGGAATCCTCCCATATGTTTATTGGGTTTCAGATCAGACTCCTTGTGTTATTGATTTTCCAAGTGCATCTCTTGAACAAAAATCTAAGTATAGCAGCTGGTTGGTCAGTTCTGACTAGCTGCATTTACAGACATATTTGCAGTTTTTTCACAACAATCTAAAATGCTCTGTTATATACAAAATTAGGCTTGATCATTCCCTCAATTAAAAACAACTGTGAAACAAAAGTACAATGATGAGGTGGGAGAACAAGATGCTGAAACAAGAAATATTCTAGTGACTTTTGCAGAACAACTTCAGCAGTGGAGACAATGCAGGGCTTGTGAAAGGGCTTGTGGATGAAGGTAGACATGTGTTATAAATGCGAGGAGCCAATTTCCAAATTAAAATAAAATAAATTTATTAATTGAAAATTTTGGCATAGTTTCTGGATAATAAGCCACAATAAAGAGAAACAGCTCCGAGCCCGGGTGTCGGCAGCTGGGTGACAGGCTAACTGACCGAATGTCTGGATAGCACTGTTCACACCGCTGTCCAGGAGCAGTGGGTTTTTATACAGTTTAATTAGCTGGGGGCAACTCAGTATTCAAAGTCCAAAATTCTAAAGTTATTCAAGTGAGTCCTTTTGGTTGCCCCAGCCGAAGACAATGTCCTTCCGAGGTTTGGATGAATTATGGATGAAGGTCTTGTCAGTGTCCAGGAAAGTGGTGATGAGCTGCATATCTTCATCTTGATGGTTTATCTGGATGAACTACCGATGAATCTTCCAGGATGGGTGACATCCTCCCAGCTGCGGCTTTAGACTTGTAAATCCTTTCCTGGAAGTCTAATCAAAGTCGGGAGACCACACATTCCTCTGCCTTACGGGAACCAGCCCTTGCAGGGGTGTCTGGCCTTGACATGTTTTAGTTTTATACAAGAAAACTGTGAGGCACAAAATATACAAAAACATACTTTCTACTTAAACATATGTCTCCCTCTAAAGAGATATATCTGGGTGTCTATTATACTACTCAAATGTGTATCCATACTATGTTTTATGTTTGTGTTTCTTAGGACACATGAGTTTTCAAAGCATTTCTGTGTTCCTACAGGTATCTTTTATATTTAATGCTTATAACTTTTATAGGTATGAATTAAGGCATATTCTCATAACAACATGCAAAATGGAAGAGAGGTATAATACAGTAATGCATGAAAATTATAAAAAGGCTTGCCAAAGACAGGAGTGAAGTAAATATGCAGTAACATGCAAAAAAAATTTATATGGGCAATTGTACACTATTGTGACTCAGATTTATGCCTTCTTATTTTGTCTCTTTTTTTTTTTAAATTATATTGCTAAGATTGTAACATTTCATTAGAGACCTGCAGCTACTGTGTGTACACATTTATGTTTGCTGTATGGTGTGATTTCTTCTTACTGAGCTATTAAAGCTGCCAGAAGTTATAGATTTTATAGGATTTGTTGAACATTGGACCTATGATAAGAAACAAGTATTTCTTCACTGCTTTCTTTCTAAGGAAAGCGTATCTTAAAAGTTCAAGCGAAAAAAACATTCTGCATTTCCCTCCTGGAAGATCTTTTAGAAAAGCAAAGCATGTTTTTGCTTCAAGCTCTGTGAGCATCATTACTAGTTCCTGTGGGATTTGAACAGGCAACTCAGACTCAGGGAATTTTGGGCGTTACTTTTGGTTGTGAAAACCCAGCATTGATCCTGCAGCACTGCAGTGGAAGAAAATAGAAACTTTGCAAATTATTCTTGGTTTGCTTAGTTAATAACACTCAATGGTTTATATTTAATTACAGTAGATTGCAATTCATAATTTCAAACAGATTTAAAACCATAATTTCAAACAGATTTAAATTGTCAGCTGGGGGCATCCAGGTTTCGCCCACATTGCCCGAAAACCTGTAAGTGCATTAGTGCTATTAGTGCTTTAAAAACCCATTATGAACAATTTAAAAAAAAATCAAAAAAAATAGGTTCTCTTCTTTACACCTAATGTTTAGTACACTGTGTTCTCAACAGTGTTAAAAGCTTGCTGTCATTTGCAAATGCTGTTCTTTATTTAATAATGGAACAGAAGCTGAGATCTTAAACAATTGACCATGATGTTTTTTTTCTCAGATGATACATAGCCAAGCTTAATTGTGGTGTGTTGAAAAATCGAATTAAAGACCTATGAGGGCTGCTATGAGCAGATTTAAGACATTGGTCCCAAAGCAGGAAATATTTCTATTTCTGTGTGCATTTACATCCATTGTCTGCTCTCTGTGATATCTAATGCCACATGATTTGATACAATAAGTTGAAAACACCATCTGGTCAGTGCTCATTATGACTCTTCATTAGGCTATATTCTGGACTGAAGTAATTCAGCACTTTTGCAATAGCATGAAAGTCCACCTCAGCAGGGCTAAATCATGGTTTCATTTGTAATATTGACATTGGGAAAGGTTTAGAACATACTTACTAAGTCTTTCTAGAAGGTCCTTTAGTCAGAGTTACTGCATGAGTTCATTCTTGGGCAGAGGCAGCACAGACATTCCACAAAGTGAAATCTAAACCCTGTAGTGAGTACTTGCACATTATGTTGGATGTGGAAAGTAGAGTAGGGAAAACCAGCCACCAGAAAATCCCATTGTTGGGAATAAGTAAGTGAACCTTGGTGCCATGGAGTTGTATCCTCCTTCAGTAAACCTTTGGTAAAAATCCACATCAATGCATTTTAAGGAAAGACTTGAAATATTTTTATCCCTCTTCTACATAGAATATGGTATACCCCATTTTTTGTTTTGCCATTGCCTGAGAGGTCTGAAACTCTCAAGCCCAAGGCAAGAAGCAGTAAACTATTCACTGGAGATGCTTTAGGTGTGTTGTTACTCCAAGGACGGCAGATTAGCTAATGACTGAGTGACAGAAAGCCAGAAACAGGCTTTGAAAGGGTAGAAAATGGGGCTTGCCTTTTCCCACGAGAGCTGCCTAATCACTGATAATAGTCATGCTGCTATTCTTTTATTCCTACAGGCTTTTCCTGACTGGACGTTTAAAAGATTTTATTTCTTTTAGGTGAAAAGAAGTCCAAGTGCATCTTTGAGGTCTCTGATCAGAAGGTACTGCAGAAATATTGTGGGAAGGGAGTGCTATTTTGTGTGAAAACAGGTATTTCTACTCTTTTTGAAGACAATGGTCATAATCTGGTTTTTAGACATTTGATCACCAGGTTTAAGAGCCACTATGAAGAAATGGCATTCAGAGGCATATGTACATACACAATAATTTCATCCCTTTTCCTGAGACATATTGGCCCCTCTTGTAACAAAGGAATCACGGCATGCCATGGAGTTGTGCAAAGTTACCAAAAATCTTTCAACAGCAGGTACAAAGGTGACATTAGGAAGCCTTTGTAAATATGGAAGGTGCTTTGCAAAGACATCCATGACCAATTAACGCTGCTTTCTTCAGATTCAGTGTTTTTGTTAAAAAAACAAAAGGCAAATTAAGATATTTCAGCTAAATGCACTTGAATCTTTCAGTTGAGGTACTCAGTGAGTAGTTGTACTAATTATGGCATTTAAGACCATCTAGGCTCCATATAAAACAGGATGATTGGCAGCTATTGAAGAGGAGAAGGCAGTAAGATAAGAGTCTATAGATGAAGGATAATGGAGGACTGAAATGAGCAATGCGTGACAGTAATAAAAAAGTAATTTTTTTACTCTCTTAATACAATCACAAAAGAGTGACTTCAGATCTGGCAGAAATTATTTCAGCTGCGTTCTGAACTTGGCCTCATATCTTTTGTTTGGAAAATGTCTTCATGTAAGAATGGATTTGATAGCAATGAGAAAGGCTCCAGGCAGGGAGAAAATAGTTGGTTCTACATTAATGAATAGACAAAATTACAGTTAATAACTGAACACATGGACCTCTTAAATTTAATAAAAATCATCACCTTGAAAGTTTCCAAGATTTGGTCTCACTCAAAAAGCAGTTGCATTTCTGCTATGATTTTCTTTTCTTAATTATAATTTTATTTAGCTGACTCCTGTTGAAATGGATTATTTGTCTGTAACTACTTAACAGTTTGCATAAAGAAAAGACACAAGATGATTATCAAGAACTTTTTCAAAGCTGTTAACATATTACGCTGTCATTTAGAGAAATGCACACAAAAGGGAAATGTAAAAAAACAATTTTGATTTTATGTTGAAGGAGATTATTACTCTGTTGCACAAAACTTAATTAAAATAATCTTAATGGTTGTTTCAGTTGTTATTTACTGTTGTGAATGTGTTCTATTGTGGTTTGTATATAACTTCCCCTAAAGATCGCACTATCCCGATCAGAAATGACTTGAAGTGGATGAACTGTCTAAGCTATACACTAGAGAACAATACCCTTCCCATCTTACCACAATTTTGCATATACCTTTGATGCCTTGTGAAGGCTGACCTAGAACAGAAGTTAGACGCAACTAAAGAGTAAAGTAGTGTGGCTCGTATGTCTGGCACGCCGCCCTTGCCGGAATTTTCCCAGGCTTTCCCGGAGCGGCGGGACCGGGAGAGCACGCGGCCGAGCTCTCCCCTCAGGCCGGCGGCCGTGGGGCGGAGCACAGCCGGGCTAGCACGGCGCCTTCCTGGGCCACCGGCCGGCGAGCCACCGAGCGTGGGCTTGAGCTGGCGAGGGAGCAACCCCACAAGGATTCCAGGATAAGAAGAGAGAAGCCAGATGCTTGCTTGTCCAGAGAAGCTTTTAATCCTCCCCAAACGGGAGCAGAGGCAAATGGCGGAAATTCAAAGGATACAGTGACTTATAAACGGGGGTGGGTACAAGTGAAAAAGCCAATGAGGGAAAACCAGGGCTGGAACATAAAGTGTAAACTACAACACAGTAACCAATGAGGGATTACAAGGGTGGGGAGCAGCTTAGGTAAACCCAATGGGAGTTTATGGAGCATATAATTGACACAGAAAATTCTGGAAAGAAGGGCAGGTATGGGAAGAGATTGACATGTCGGGGAGGAGGGGTAAGGAACAAGGAACAGTCTGGAACATTCAGGGAAGAAGGGGACAATATGGAGAGGGTATAAGGCAAATACTGAAACACAAAAAATTACTAAAGAAGCTGAAAATACAGAATGCCACAAAGTGGGTGTGGGGCTGGATTTTCAGTGCAACTGAAATCTCAGAACAGGCTTTAAGTTTTCCCAGGAGAGAGCTGCTTTCCTTTCCAAGGACAGCTCTGTGAGGAATTGAATGTTCTCAAGCAATGGACCGATAAAGGTTTCTTGTAAACATCCCTTATTTTCCAAATAACAGCTGTTGATCCCTTTTGTTTACTTTTCCTTTTCTGTTCATTCTCAAAACATTGTTTTCTGCCTCAGCCCAACGGCGATAGAGAGGCGTTGTGTCATTTTAGCCAATCACATAATTGCTAGCTTAACTCTCTATAAGAAAGGACTTTTCCTCAGTAAAGAGCCTTCTGATTCAAGAAATGTTGCAGTCTTCACTTCATGCAATCTATCACAGCAACAAGTAGGGTTTATTAGAAGGACTCAATGGATATACCTTGGGCAGTACAAGAGCCCAGCCAGGGCTACATCCAAGATGAACCCAAAATGGTCACAAAATGGACGACCAGTCATGGCGTTTCACACTTTTATAAGTTCTGGTCCATTAGCATGTTGGAGTTAATTGTCCAGTTATAGCTTTAGCTTGTGAATTCCCATCCTTCTTGTTTTTCTCTCTTCAGTCCACTAATTATGCTCTTGGGCACTGTTGTTTATGCTCTCAGGCTTGAAATTTGGGTCATTTGTCCTTGGTCCCCAGCTACAGAAGGAATTGTTTTGTCCACTTACTCTGTGAAGAGAGCTTGCCATCCCCTGATATGAAGCTCAAGCTGAAAAATATAAAAGCTAAAACCTCAGACATCACCTTTACATTATATGCTTTCTGCGCAATCTAGTTGGCTTCAAAATCCTTTCCTTCCTCAGAACAAGCTGATAGGAGAGCAGCTGAGGCTGGAGCTGATCTAGGAACATGGGATTGTGTGGACACCAACATGCATGTGTGCTACATGTGGTGGTGGGAATAAACGTGGCAGGTCCCTGGAAGCATGGCCCAGATCTTTTGGGCTTTAAAGGCATTAATATCTCTGCTAAAGCTCCATCTTCTAAAGTATGCTTATTAAATTTTCACAATGAAACAAATCCTGATTTATGGCCATATTTTGACTTTAGTTTGCTTCACAGTTTAATACCATCATGAACAAAACATGGTGCTCATGTCAGGATACGCTTAATAAGCTGAAAGCAGCTGCAGCTGGCTCTTGGTCTCTCTTGCTGTTGGAGTGAGGAGCAGATGATCAGGGTCACACCAGCTCCAGGAGATAGCTGTAAAGAGGGCAAGGAAGCCCAGAGGCAACTTTGTGGCTCAGTATTGATCCCACAGGTTTTGCCACTGCCATTTCTGCCTTCCTACTCGGAGCTGTTCAGGCCTACCCACACAGTGTTGGCTACAATTAAATATAGACATCAGGCACGACAAACAGACAGGGTTTGTCACACAGTGTGAGAAACAGATTTGTGTGCTCTCTCCAAGGGACTGAATTACTGGAGGCACAATACGACATGTAATGCTGTAGTCTGATGTAAATAAATAAAAAGTCTCACAAAGCAATAAAGATGGGGGCAAATTTTATATCTGTGAATCTCACAACCTCTAATAAACAGAGTCCTGGTGTGTAAGGTGTCACGGACCAGGAATGAAAAACTGAATTTCTGATGTGTTTCATAAAAATCATGATTTTCCAAGTTTTCAGGCTTAAGCCAGCCTCAAAATGCAGTTGAGTATCAGCTGAGCAGCTGAGGAGGTTGGAAATTGCAGGACTTTATCACTTAGATATAACAGGCTGTTAAGAAAAATCAGTGACATTCTTTTCTCATTTAACGCCAGCTTGGTGGAATCATGTTAAGAAATCAAATTTAGAATACATCCTTTCATAAGTCATGCTGAATATAACAAAAAAAAAAAAAAAAAAAATCCAGCCAAAAACAATCCCCCAAACCAGTCCAGATAGAATTTGTTTCTATAACCTCTCTGTTTTGGAGTGAGATATTTAGAGGTTCTAAAACTCCAAAGACGACAAACAGTTAACTATTGCTCTGAGGTAAAGGAATAATTTAATCTCAAACCCTTAAGCTGCTGTGTTTTATTGTCTGAAGTGAACCCAAAAGTGATGCAGAAGCAGAGACAAGTGTTTTTCAAAAATTCATTCAAAGGTGTCAAGCTCTTGGTTTTGGAATGAGACTGAAAAGGTATGTAGCATGTAGCAGAAAATATGGCCAAGAAAATATGTCCTGCTTGCTGCAAAATGATCTGCTTCAAGAAGACATGAAGGATAAGAAGCTACTTCCTTTCATTTATTATTTATTCAGTAACATTATTTAAAAAAATGAAACTATCCAGAGTTAAACATGAGCTTGGTAAGTTTTATAAAGGGCATTTAATAAAAATGTTTGCATGTGATAATTTTCTGTAAGAGAAAATTTTACAGAATTCACTTGGAATGACAAGCTCTGCACAGCAAGTTGTCCTAGCAATATGAAGAGATTTAGTTGATTTGGTATTCTACCAAATGCTTCAAATGAAAATGTCTTTCCCGCAGATGTTATGTTTTTCTTCTGGCAAATAAATTCTGCACTGAGAGATCCTACCTTTGCATACCTTCTGTTTCCAATGATTTAAAGAGGCTCTCACTAAAGCATATTTTTCTGTGAGCTGTAATTGTCCTGCAGTTTATGTAACCCAACAATTAACAGATCCCAACCCGTAGATTAAAGCCAATTTCCACATTAAAGCCGTGGCAATGCAGAATGAGAACAGGAGAATAGGCCAACCTTGCAAAAGCCGGGTGGTGTGTACCCACAACAGCTCTCTTTTTATTCTCTTCTCTTTGAGGACAAACATTGTGCTAGCTTTAGGGTTTGGTTTTTTGAATTTTTTTTTTTTTGTGATGATTATACACCAGAGTATTATTTGTATTATTCTGACTGAAAGGTGACTAAGCCAAAAGAATATCTGGGAGTAATCCTGGACTTAACAGGAACAAACTGCTTACCTGTAATGGAGGAAATTATACCCGTTCATATAGTCTGTCTTGTAGTTTTTTTTGCTGTCCTTTAAGTTGCTGATATTAGTAAATTGTTATCATTTTCTGTACTGGTAACATGATTTTGTTTTCTCTAATTAGATCTCCATTCACAAACTCATCTCACCCACAAAATAGAAAGAACATCGTGTTTTTAGACTCTGAGGCATGACAATTATACTGAAATCAAAACAATGAATCTGCTTTAGGCTTAGGCAGAGTGAAATATTTTAATTTCTCACTTATTATCTATCTGCTTTTCAAAAAAGAGTGGGAATATACTGAGAGACATGACTTAATGGTTGTCCTGAAAGCTATTGGGGGAAAAAAGCCTCAAAAAACAGACAAACCAAAACTAAAGTTTTAAAGAACATTGCCAGGGAGAAAAAAAATGGTGAGCAGGAGGGGAATGTCTTGGTATGTTTTACAAATAGAAATTAAATAATACTAAAATGAAAAAAAGCCAAACAGCTGTGACACCATTACATGACATTGAGATACTTTTACTGAAATATGAAAACATATTTTTGCATGAATCACAGAAGGAAAATACTTAGAAGAGAATCCTTAATTCTCTGCATGGGAAATTATGAAAGGAATTTTGCTGATAGTGAAGAGTTAAATTATTAGTGGAAATTTATTAATAAATGGAATATTAGTGGAATTTTATTAATTATTAGTGGAAATTTATTAATAAATGGAATATTTATGATTCATATCAGTTGAATTCTTCTGGGTTTCCTCCTTCTTTGTTATTAAGCAGAAATTCTTGATTTTCTTCCATCCCATTGTAAAGAGTGTTGTATACAAATCATTGACTTTTAATCAAAAATATTCATCTGTAGAAACATCCTTAATATTTAGTAATTTGAGGACAGATCTTTTGATTTTCCATCTCAAAATCCAGCAGGTTTTTGTGCCTGGAAGCAGTCAGCAACTTCTGTCTATCTTCTGCAGTTGTAAAAAATAATGTTTTGCTGAAGTTCCTGAAAGCTTTTTAGGAACTGCAAGAGGTGGAGGAATCAAATGCCTTATATCCAGTTCCATTAATTCTTTTTCTGTCCTACTTCTCACTTACTTTAGAAAAAAATTCCTACTGTGTTTTAAATCTGGCTACCTTGTTTCCCTTTTAGAAATTCCTCTTCCTTGCTCTCTCTTATATTTTTCTCAAACCATTTTGACTTCCACTGGTCTCTCTCTTATTGGGTAGATGGTTCAACTGACATTAATAGCAAGCTTTACTCTCCCAAAAGGAACATCTCCTGAGCACCATCTGTCTCTCTTCCCTTCAGGACCTCCATGTCCTGTGAGTGTTTGAGTATTCTTTCTCTTATAATTATTGCTCTCCATGTCTCAAGTAAGGAAGAAAAGTTGGTACTCTTTTGGATAATTAAAACTTGTAATTATCTAATCTCTTTCCATGCTGTAATCCCAGATTCTTACACAGAAAGACATTTGCTGCAATGAAAACTTTCCATGACTAAAAACTGCTGAGTAGGGAGAGGAGGAATACAAGTGCACTGCAGATCTCTTCAAAAAGCAAAACAAAATTTTATTAAAATGCAGAGAGAATGTCCATGCTCATTCCTAGCGACAGTTATTTCAAAACGTGTGTTCCTCTGATTTGGAATAGTGCTTCCATTTTTTTAAAACCTTAATATGTTCTTTGCTACATTTTTATTGCAAAGGCAGCTGAGACGAACTGAAGGTAGTACAGATGATATAGGAGATGAATTTACCTAGTACTGCTGGTATAAAAATCCATTCAGAAATTTCAGGATCACAGTTTATTAACCTTGCTTTTGACATGCTGAGATGACACACTGCAATATGCCATTCATTTCAAAAGAAACAAGTTGAATACACAATTTGTTGAAGTTTGGAAAGTCAATGCTTATCAGAGAGAAGGTGGTTTTTTTTGTTGTGGGTTTTTTTTTTTTTTTGTGAGAAAGTATTTATGATTATATCACCAGGAGTTGAGAAATAATTTAAATCACATTGTTAGGTCGTATATATTTATCTTCAGTGTAATTTTGCAACACCAGTGGAAGAATATCTGAAACACATTTGGCTATAATGTTCCATATTTCAATACATTTGCAGAAAAATTTAGTTGTACACAGTTTTAAAGTAAATATTTTTAAATAACTATTTTGCGCTTTTTTTTCTATGCAGTCTTCTAAATTAGATGGAGTCTAGGGGGTTTATTTATGAAGAGGTAGATTTCAGGTCTATATTGAGATGCCCTGAATCAACTTTGGAGCCTTATTGATCATATTAGTTCAACTACTGAAATTAGTTTTCCTGGTGGTCTCCTCCCTCCTTATTCTCCTTTTCCTGCTGTTGCATAATAATGCCTTCATCTTCCTTTAAGCCATTGCTCTTACCCCTTACCCTTAGTATAATTCACCTATTTTACCAAACCTCCTTTCTTTATAACTTTTTAAAATAGAGGTAGGTAAATATTAAAGAGATGAAACCTTTTTAATGCACGTCTTTTGATACTCATTCAGCTCCCTGAAGGGAAAGCTGTTCTGGCCCCCTTGGTTAATTTTGCAGTAACACTTTGAGGGCAGGAAGAAGAATAAAAGAACATAATGTTTAAAAGCATTTAGTAAATGACTAATTTCAATTTTTATCAGCATCTGTCACACAGCTATTCAATTTTCGACACTTTTGGAGGTCGCAGTTGTTTTCAGACAAGGTGGTGACTGAGAAGATGTGTTGATATTTTCTGGGAGGGTTGATATCCATCCAATTTCAGACTGTCTGTAACAAGGTCTTCCTCACTAGCTAAGAACAGAGAAGACAAATAAGATTTTCTGCTCAGGATACTTATTTTAAGAAAAAAGAAGGGCCAGTGCACAGTAGTGTAACAATAATCTTTTTCTATTTGTGTAAAAAAAAAGACAGTTTTAAAAAGATACAGACAAAAAATAGCCAAAAGTATTATGGCTTTTTTATTGTTGTTGTTGAGAAGATGAAGGGAAAAAAAATATAGTGAACAGAAGGTGACAATGGATACTGAAGACTGAAAATCTTCAAGATTTTCAGGAGAAGAGCCGCTGCAGTTTGTTGGAAGTTCATATAGGTGATACTGGATAGGATCAGTAATATAGGAATACAGTAACTTACATCTGGATCTGTGGGAGGTGTTATGAATCTAATTCTCATTTAAATTCACTTGGAAAGGAATGTGTAACATTTGTGTTCTCTTTTTTATCACAGATCCTTTTAATCTTTGTAGCAAAGTAATGGAATTTATTTTCATTTTGTGAAAACAACCTGGTGCTCAAGAAAAGACCCAGTGTTTATTACAATAAGTACTTAGAAAGAAATTGTAAATAAGGACTTCTAGGAGCTGTGTGAAATTATCCCAGCTGTGGAAATATTGCTTCTATTAACTTTAAGTGATTATTATCACTGTGCAAAACACAGTAATCCTGAATGACTGGGGTTTCTAAAGATTTTGTTCTCTTTTCCTTTGTTACCTCTGCTGAAGAAACATTTTAAAAATGGGGAGGCACATGGCTTACAGAAAAGACAGAATATGACATTGAATCATGTCAAGTAGGCAGTAAGGGAAACTGTATGTTCTAAATGAGAATAACTTTGTTATGATTAGTATTAGGTTGAGCAACTTCAACAGTTCATGTGAAATAGTGTTTTCTGAGAGCAAAAAATAGAACACTGACACAGGGAAATGCCCAGCCTCTAATATTTAAAAACATATCTGATAGAGCCAATTTCAAAATAGTACTCCAAAATAAAAAGCTAAAATGAGACAAATAATCTATATTTGTTACTGGGTTGGAGCACCTGGCTGATACTGTACCTGAGCTGAAGTCTGTTACCAAGCACCTGTCCTGAGTGCTTGTGAAGGGTCTCCACTCCCTGTGGTGGCTGTGGCTCAGGAGCTCTGTCACCCTTCCTGCCAGCAAGGCACCCCGTGCTGGTCTTGCTTTCCCCCTGGCAACATCACCCAGGTAACAGAACTGCTCTGAAAGGGATATTTGCAGCTTCTGCTGCCAAGGTGGAAGAAGTAAGGAATTTTAATGCACTTTAGATTACTGCTATGAGCATCTCTTTATGATGAGGTACTTGGAAACATCAGCAGGAGTGGCTGAGTCAGTGGCTTCCAATTAGAAACTGTTATTCACTGAATGAATAAATCTTTCCAAAAGACCAAAGACTTTGCCCTTGCCTGTTCACTCTCTGTGAACAGGCAACAAATAGTGAGAAGGCAGGGCAGCAACACACACAGGCTGCATTTATGCAGGAATAGTAATGATAGAAGAGGTCAGAGAACAGAAAGTCCCAAGCCACAGCAAGACTGCTTGTTTCTGTCGTGTACTTTAAAATAGAAAAAGAATTACCCAAGGGCTCAGTTTTGCAGTGGTTCATGATTCAATAATAAGAAGAGATGATTCCAGCAGTTTTGTTAATAGACTTCAGCAGCCTTCAGCTTCAAAAGAAAAATAGAAGGAATGGATGGATTTACCTGGAGAGAAGTTAAATTAGGGCCTTTAGGCTCCTCTGCCAGTTAACAGGAGTGGCCATGCCTTGTCGCTTGCCCCAAAAGCCACTTTTCTTGCAGTCAGGTAAAAACAGCATCTTCTTCTGAGGAGGAAGATGGGGTTTTGTTAAAGGAGAGAGCTTCTCTCAGCTAAGTAAGTTAAAATAATTGTTATGTTTTTGTCTTCTAATCCCATCCATTTGAGATAATGAATCAGCTAAAAAGTAAAAAATCAGCTAAAAAGTAAAAAGGAAGCATCACAAAGGGTTATTTCCTTAAAGCAGGAAAAAACCAACAGTGTTATTCGAGATCCATGTTGCCAAAAACTGAATTCAGTCTGCAATGAACTGTGAATTGTAAATGTAATAGTTTCAGTTGAGTTATAGTTTATTATCACCCCTAACAATGACTCTTCTTAGAAAAATGACAGAAAAAGGGGAATATAGCTTAGTTGTTAACAATCTGATTTATTTCCTGATTCCAATGATTTTTGCTTTTTTATTTCTCTTATCAAAGGGAATTCCCTATTTTCTGATTGGAATTATACAAAAATGTCAATTTTTTTTGGTGTTTCATAGCTGAAGAGGAGAAAAATAAGTGGGCTAAATATATTGCCATAACTGAAAATAAATACTATGATAAAAATTCTGATTTAATTGATGCTACCAGTTAAAAAAAAATATTGATATTTATGTTTATGTCAACACTATTTGAAATTTAGGTATTTTTTTCTCTTTTCTAGATCAGCTGAAATTTTAGGAGGCTGGCTGAGAAAGTCCCTTGGGAGCCACTCTTGAAGTAGTCTTGAAATAGTCCAGGAATGCTGGATGCCCTTCAAGAAGGGAAATCTTAAAGGCACAGAAACAGACTGTCACCATGTGCCAAAAGATGAGCTGGTGGAGTTGAAGGCCAACCAGACTGAACAGAGATCTCTGTCTGGAACACAGGCAGAAAAAGAGAGATTTTCACCTGTAGAAAAATAGGCAGGCAACTTAGGAGGGCTACAAAGATGTTGTGAAGTTCTGCAGAGAGAAAATTAGAGGGGTCAAATCCCAGATGGAATTTAATCTGCCCACTGCTGTAGAAGACCATTAAAAATGTCTCTAAAAATACATCAGGGCTAAGGAGAATACCCATCCTTTATTGGATGTGAGAAGAAACATAGACACAAAGGATGAGGAAAAGACTGAGGTACTTAATGCCTTCTTTGCCTCAGGCTTTAAGAGTAAGACCAGTTGTGCTACTGGTACCAGCACCCTGAGCTGGGAGGCAGAGACAGGGAGCAGAATGAAGCCTCATAGACCAGGAGGGAACAGTTGGTGACCTGCTACACCACTTGGAGCCTCACACAGCTGTAGAGTTGGATAGGATCCATCCAAGGGCACTGAAGGAGAATGTGGAGGAGCTCACCAAACCACATCCCATCATTTACCAGTAGTCCTGGTTAACTGAGGAGGTTCCAGTTGACTGGAAGTTGGCTGAGGGAATTGGGGTTGTTTAAATCAAGAGAAAAGAAGCCTCAGGGGGGCCTTTATTGCTCTCTACAGCTGCCTGAGAAGGGAGCCACGTGGGAGTTGGTCTCTTCTCCTCGGTAACAAACGACAAGAGGAGACAACCTCAACATGCACCAGGTTTAGGTAAGTTATTTAAAAAAATTTCTTCATGAAAAGGTTGTTGAGCATTGGAATAGGCTGCCCAGAGAAGTGGTGGAGCCACCATCCCTGAAAGTGTTCAAATAATATGTGGATGTGGCGCTTGAGGATAGGGTTTAGTGGTGAGCATGGTGGTGATGTTGGTTTAAGGGTTGGACTTGGTGATCTTAGAGGTCTTTTCCATCATTAAAGATTCTATGAATTTGTTTGATTAAAGCAATGTGAATTTTTTATAATTTCTAGTCATTAGAATAAATACTGTTGGTGATTGTTTTTTCTTAGCAATAATTTTTTATCAGTAAAAGACCCATTAATGTTAAGGGAAAATTGAAACTGTCAGTTACCAGAAGGGTTGAATATCCTCAAAAACACTGCAAAAGTAATTTGACAGGGATCCTTTCAGCTGGAGAAGGAGGATGGGAAAGCCTAAACAACTTTGTATGTGTGTTCCTGATAGAGTCAAACAAAAAAATCAATGGAGAAAACCTGAGATGTGAATTTACCTCAGTGTGCTCCGGATTCTCAACATAGATATACAGGCATGTGGCATTTCCTGGCCAAAAAGTACAAGCTATGCCCGCACAGCATGGAAAAGATGAGCAGCACATTGAAAAACTCAGTAGGAAAGTGTGTGAGTGCTGAGAAGGTTGGAGAGAAGCAACATGTACCAGAGGAAAGAGAGCACAGAAGGATAAAATTGTCATTACACCTTCCTTCAGTCACCAGTGCTGCTTCTCTGGGTCCCTGCTGTCGCATGGCATAGCCACTACTGCTTCAAAGCAGGGATTTCACAGGTAGCAGGAGTTTCTAGGCACGGGGAAAGAAGAAATGCTCTTGCCCAAGAAATGGGAACTGTGTTTTCCTGCCAAAATACAGTCAGTTTTGGAATAAAGCTATGGCAGAGATGAAAGAAAAATGTGTGTTTTACCATTGGCCAAGACTTTTAACAGATGCTTTAGCAATAGGCCAGAATATGTGAAGGATTATACAGAAAGATGAGTTTCTTAAACTTTTTTTTCACTGAAGTGGTGTTCAAAAAGTTGAGTGAGAGAACAGGAAGAATTAAAGAAGCACTGATGGGCTTTTATATAGCTAGGAACCTATCAATCTGTCAGCATTGAGCCAGGAAGTACAGTCTGTTCAGGACCTCTCATTACAAACTCTGAGCACTAACATTAACTACTGACAAGTGTCTGTGTAGTATAGAAAGTACAGCTGAATTTTGAATGAAGAGATTATGGTATCCTCATGTGGATTATTGAGAATTTTATCCTGAAAGGACTTAGACTGATTTTAATGATATTTGTTCTCCCGAGCAGGTGAAAGCTGTATTTTCATCTGCATTAATAGAGTTATTTTCTATTATAGCATTGTAAAGCAATAATGTAATTGAAATATGGGTAAAATTGCAGTCAACTTCAATTCAAATTAAATCATTATTTATTGAAATTAAATGATTCTGAATATTAACACTCTTAATAGGAAGCAAGCAATAATGTTAGGGCTTTTGTTGAGGCAATTATGTTGTTTCTAAATAAAAAATTAGATTACATTAGGTTATACCTTTCAAGAGTCTACCATAATTAGAAGACAGTAAATGGGAGAAAGGACTTTTGCTCCTGGTCTTATGTCTAGTCTTGGAGATCATTAATGATTTAAGGGTTTTTATTAAGCTTTACTTAAAAATTTATGAAGTATCTTTCTAGTATGCTGGGAGGCATAACTGTTTCTTTTTGGTCTAGGTTCAGTTGCATGATCAGGGCCATAGGGAAATTTTAGAAATATGCATGTGATGGGGAAATAAACTTTATTCTTTCTTCCTTTTCCCATCTTCCTCTCCCCGTTTTCTTGGTGAATTTTCTTTTATTCCTGCCTATAGCTATTCATTGCATTAAGTTTGTTATTGGCCAAATGAGGAATGATTTACCTTGAGATACTTTTCACTGTGCTTTGAGGATTAGATGTAAATTGACGAAATCTCTTTTAGACTGCACCAGCTGGTAGGTGTTGGTTTCACTACCAAACAATTCTCTTCCTAGTCACTCATGAGGGAATAGACTTTTGCATGGCATCTGCTTTACTTGGGATCCACTTTCCTATTACTACCATACAAAGAAGAAACATATGTGTAAAAATGAGACAAGTTCATACTTGTACTTTCTTAACATGTTCATTCTTCTTTGTGAAAGGGAACAATTCTTCCTTCTCGTAGACAAATGTTTCCTTGTTTAAAAAAACAAACCCCAAACTACAAGAACTTGAAGTAATTTGGATTAAATTTTTAACTATTCCTGAAGTGTATGGCTAAGTCCCATTACTTTGAATCAAAATAAAATGAAAAGTTTTGTTAGGAGCAACTTTTAATCCCCAGGTTGGGAGATTTGGTCCAGCTGGTCACTGTTGTAGGTGCAAAATTCTCATGTCACCTACATGAAAGCAGGTGTATAATTGTAGTTTGCCCTATGGCATGAGAAAATATCTCAAAGGCACTGGGGTTTTGAAGTGTTTGGCCACTAAGTATGGAGGGAAAAGATCTTTTTCAGAGAGGAATGCTTGTAAATACATGGCTTCTACAGTATTTTAAATATACTGAGGTGAAATGAAATTTTGGGGACTCAACTTGTTATTCTTCTCTTTAAGAAGTTAGAAATGTTACTTAGTTTTGGAACAAAAATAAGAGAGAAAACAAAAATTATTCATTATTCATTAATTAAACTTATGAGCAGGGACAGAACCCTTCATATGCCAAATGTTCCTTCATAGGTGAAATTCTGCAGTTCTTTGGACAAGCCGCCAGCTGAAATTGAAAACCTCATGGAAGGATGCTCAAAATTTGCAGTCAAAAGACTCACTTGTTGAGTACTGTGGGCAGTGTTGAAACCTGTCAAGTTTTTATGACATACCATAAACTGAATATACAGTAGTGGATAGCTTTGCTATTTTAGTCACAGAAAATCTGTTGTTCATTGCCATAAACTTGCAAAAAGTGCTGAAGCTGTGGAAAAATTTATTTAAAGCTCAGTGAAACTTCTAAGTCATAGGTGAGAGTTTTGAGCCTGATTTTTCCATACAGGTGACCAATAGACACACTTAATTTTATTTATTGTAAAATTGTGGGGGTTTTGTGTTTGGTTTGGTTTTTTGAAATTTTTTGCTTGGTAATGTCAGAGATAGTTTTCTAAGAGTGTAGCAGTTCACCATATGATAATCTATCACTTCTGCTGTCTCATGTTGCTGACAAATTTTATAGGTGTGAAAAAGGCCTTATAGCTACATATTTTGCTCTGTTAAATTTACTTTTTTTTCTTTACTGATGCCTATTGGTAGTTCATACTTGAAAACAGAGCAGTGAGTAGAAATGCCAGCTGTCTGTAACTCTGTCATATTGCTTCTCTGATAATACTTTGTGATATCAACACAGTTAATGAGATTTTATTTGGGGTTAAAGCAGGGGTGACTTTGAGGTGCTTGCAGAGAAAGCTTTAAAATGTGAAGCTTTAAAGAATTAAATTAGCTTTGAAGTATTAAACTAGCTTTAAAGAATTAAATTTCCAGCACTTCACGTTGTGATTCTTGGTAGTCTATGAGGAGCTCCTGTGAAGGCAGAAGACCTAATTTCTCTCGTATCAGGTTCACAGTTCTTGCATTACACTTTGTGACAAAAGTCCTTGCTGCTTGCCACAGAAGGCAGCTGAGGCCAGCCTCATGGATTTCCTGGGTGATGAGCAGGTGTGGAATCAAGCTGCCAGGACATACACCCTGAAGTGGTGGCACTGCCAGTCTCGCACGTTCAGAAAGGGATAAATCTAACATACAGCTGAACTGTGCATCATACTGTGCCTCCCACTAATGGACATGAAGCCCAGGAGTGGCCATCTACACTGCTAAAGGGTGGACTAGTTCCTTTCCAGCTAAACAGCTTGGAATCAATATCAAAGCAGTCATCAATAATCGTTGTAAATGTTTTCACCTTTCCTCACTTTTCTCACAGCTGGAGAGCTCAGAGCTTGTATGAGCTGAGATGAAAGTTGCCAACATATATGGAGCACATCCAAGGTGTAAGGGAACTCAGTGTGGGACAGAGGTGGTCTACAGAATGGCATAAAGACTCCCATGGGTAACTTGTGCAGTACAATAACTTAAGCTGAGCAAATTCTAGGATTAGTGTTTTTGGAGATAATATGGTCCTATCTACCTCCACACCGGAATGGTTTCAATGTATGTGGTGTTCCTAGGTGGTACCCGAGAAAATGTGGAGTTCCTGGGGGCTGGAGGGCTTCTTGTTTTGGAAATGTGTGAAAAACTGCAGGGAAAAACATTTTCCTAGAACCCATTTCAATCTGACAATATGTGTCTCTTTGTATGTTTCTTTGCTCCTTCAGAAAAGAGTTGTGCAAATGGTTGTTAGAGGAGAAACTTGTCTTTGAATGACGCATATGTTCATGAATTTACATATATCTGTCTTACAAAGGGGTTGCACTGGCAATATCCGCAATTCTAAAACAGTCTTTCATGAAATGGAAACTTGAAAACAAACAATCAAAAATTCTCCAACCTTCTGTTTTTGAAAAGTGTCTGTCCCTGCTCTACAGCGAGACTGACTTACTGGCTTTCCAGCAAGAATGATATAAAGGGTTTGGGCTTTGTAATGTTTTTATGGGAGTTTTTTTTTTCTCCTGTGTGGAGGAGAGGTTTGCTTTTACTCTAGAACAAAGAGGGAAGGATATGGAAAACAAACATGGAGCAGGTCCTTTCGGAATGACTTTGTTCAGGATCACCCAGTGGTGAGGTGTGGTATTGGGATATCTCTCTCAGAGGTACCTCTCTGATCTTCCCTGGCAATTCGTGCAGCAAATATCAGAAGTAGCATGAGGTCCAGATTCTGGAAGTGCATCAAGCGTGGGTGCCTTTGTCCAGCTGTGTGTCCGTGTTTATTGGGATATGTATCCATGAACCATGACATGCATCCAATGCCTGACAGCAAAACAGAAGTGCCAAGAAAAATATCACCTGTGTCCAGGAAAAGACAGCAGTACTTCTAGAGATCTGGAGGTCATGTGTACCCCATCTTTTCATATTCCATTCATTGTAGTCCTTGGTAGGTCCTATATAGATTTAAAATGGTCAGTGTGAAGATTAAGACAATGGAACTCCTACTTTTATTTGAGGCTTGTTGCCAAATATCTAATAAAAACCCCTAGGGCATTGACAAGCTGATTATGCAATTTTACTGTGAATTCTGAGATGTGTGGGCCCTGGACTCTGCTGCTGTTTGCCTTAGTTCTTCCACTCTCATGCAGGAAAATATTCTTTCATTAAAGGAGAGAAATTTTGCCAAGCTGATGAATTGGCACTCAGTATTGATCCTCAGAGGAAATTATAATATTGCAGGAAATGGAATACTGCTGAAAAATGTGTTTGTGCTGGGAACATAATTCTCTCAGATCAGATGTAGGAATTTCTGGGCTGGAGTATCTCTAACAATATTTTTCCTGATTTGTGGCCTTTTCCACCTGACATGTAGGAGCTGTCTGCTACTTGTCTTCTTGTCCCTTGATCAGGGAAGAAGCATGATGGATCATAGGTATTTCATGGGTACTGCGTAAGTGCTTGGTTTGGATCTTGACTTATCTGGATCTTCCATGCCCTCTGTGCTGCTGCAAGAGTAATTTGTGAAGCTAGGACCTGTGCAGGCCTTTGATGAGTCACATACAGGTTTGTCCTTTGCCCAGCCTGCCCTATTTTGTCACAACCTCCTTCACCTCCTTTGTTGGGAGCTGAGGTTGTTACCACTCACTGGGCTGAACTAACAGGTTGTTCATGTCTAGCGGTCTCACATGGAACATCCTAGAAAGCACCATCTGTTGCCACTCAGGGTAGTGATGTGACTGGCATATCCTTTGATTTGACGAGTTTCCCCAGAGATATCTCTTAGATTCCAGTCTTTTGCTGAGACTTTAGTGTCTTTAGGAGAATCCATGACCCTTTTGGCTCCAAACTGAGCAGACATGCTAGCAGATACCCTGCTGCACAAATTCCTTATCACTGGTGAAGTGGATCTCCACTTACCTTGTGTTCTGCTAAAATTGCAGACTCCTACAGCTCACAGGCAAAGTTGATCCCATATCACTTGTGCAGTGCATGGCATGATCCAGTCTTGTTCCATTTTGCTCCACAAGTGAAATATTCCTCGAATCCGCACAACAATTCCCACCCACGAGGACTAACCCCCACCCAACCAACTCTGCTTGTACCATTACCCTTTTTTTTCATCTTGTGAGAGTATCTTAATGTCACACAAGGATGAAGAAATGTGGTGTCCCAGCTTGCACCTTGAGCTAATCCCACTGCACACTGGGAACATAAACTGGAAAATCTTTCACGTAACATTTAGCACCTATGCATTGGTGGTGTGTTTCATGAAGCCCTCAGACTTGCAGTACTTTTGTGATGACAAGAGGATCCTGGAGCATGTGATCATTGAACTTGACTGGTTGCACTTCGTCTACTTCCTCCTTAAACTCTTTCCACTTGGCTGCTGGACTGGGGACAAATGGGTGCCACAGTCATCTTTGGAAGAAAGCATCTGCCTCCATGCTGATTTTGGAAAATATTAACCATGTGGGTAGCACTAGCAGAGATTGCTGATTTGTGTGCTGTAAAGTGCAGCAGCTCCCTACCAGTGGCCAGTTAAGCATTTTCTTCTTCTCAAAGGCTTATGCTAGTGTCCCCATCCCATCTCCTCTGTATGGCCTGGTCTGATGCTGAGTGTGTCAGCAGATTTCCTGTAGGATGAGGTATGTCAGGGCCAACTGCAGCAATAATGGACATAAGACCCAATTTAAGGTCTGCTCAAGTTCTCTGCAAAGATTTAGATTTGCTAAAAAGCTGTTGAGGAGCCTCTTCAAATTTGTGAGTGTGGTGAAACAACTAAGTCCCACTGAGACAAATTTATCACAGGATCAGGTTATTGGTATATGCAAAGGATGCAGGGCTAGTTTCTTCTCTTTTAATGCTGTGGTAAAACGGAAGCATTTCTATTTATGAATCTCTATTTTTGCCTGTATTTCAGAAAACATACTTATGAAAATATGAATATGTTATCTAAGCCACAAAAAGCTGAAATTTATTTTCTTATCTGACAGTTAAGCCTGCAAAAACTTTGAGTCTGGAAACATTAAATTCACTCATCTTCAATGCAGTTAGTTCAATTTGCCTGTCAAACTCGAACAATTATTTTTCTTGCAGAGTAAAACATCCTCTTTTATCCCTCTCTTGAATTTCAGTTTAAAAAAAAAGATAAGATGCTCTCCTCTTTCTGAGATTTTTGTGTAAATGCATTAATGCAAATTAAACTGTAATTTTAACTCACAGCTGTCTTTCAGTGCCGCTGAAATAGGTAACACTCGACAACACCGCGTGGATTTTAGTTGTTTTGAAATTTTTTGTTGTGCATAGAATCTGTTTTACTCTTCATAGCTTGTCTACATGTCACGTTTAGTGGAAGGTGGACTAAATGTAAATTGCATTAAAATTTGTTTTTTCCAAGCTCTTATAAACAAAATTATAAAATGCTTCACAATATCACCAGAGAGACTTTCAGGACAATTTTAATCACGATTTTAGCCTTATGTTCTGGTTTATAAACAGCTTTTCTAATCTCCTCAACTGCAAAAGATATATATATATATATATGTAAATGTCACATTTAAAACCAGATTGTGTGCATTGGCTGGGACAGGCACATATTTAACATTTATCTATTGGCATGAATCCAAGACCTCGCTTAAATTACTCATGTGCTTATGACTGTTTAGTGGTTTGGGGCCTAAGAAGACAAGTCTTTCTTCTTCCAGTCCTAAACTTACAATGCTTCCCTATTTTTTATAGCTCTGAAAGTTTTGTCATGAAATGTAATTTACCTTGTAATTTATTCTTTTTTCTTTTCAGTGAAGCAAGACAGAGAGGGTGGTAAAAAAGCCAGCATGGCAGAGAGAATTAAGAGGAAGATAAAATAGTTACAAAAAACATACCCTTTTTGCTGCTGAGGAAACATTTTTGTCAGTTTGAAGGGGAACAGAAGACAAAGAAGAAGGCGCAGGTTCTGGTCAGGTTCTCCCAACAGCCCTATATAGGACTGTTCATCCAACTTCGACAACTGCAGAGTAACATGTCTCGAGTCTTCCAGTTTACTCCATCCATCTGTACACTGCCACCAAAACCTTTGAGCTGCAAAGCATTTCTGAAGTGGTTGTTCAGCAAGCGTGAAGTGTATTTTAGTTTTAAGAAAGTAAAATAAAACCCAGGAACAACTAATACAGTCCCTTAACTTTGCTTTTTCTCCTTCTACAGCTCTCCTTATATACACAGTGCTATATTTGCCTTTTTTCAAATGCATAGAACAATGTAGGAATATTTTGAACTCTCAGAAGGATGGGAGAAATGTAAAGGCTGGATCTAACTGTGTACCTTGTTATTCAAAAGCACCTATGTTGCTCTCATTCCTCTCTTATTTCCTTTTTCTGCATTGTTTCTTTTCAGATAGCTAAGTTTGAGTCAGAGACATCCATGCCCAGTCCCTTCTTAGAGAGCTTGAAATTATCCCCAAACGTCTTTGCTTACACATGGGAATAAATTCCTAATGCTATGCCAAGACGCGAAACAGGAGGAGAGGAGTGATGTGACTCTTCTGTTGTCAGATTACACAAGTTCAACAAAACAAACAAATGAAAGTTGCTGATGGGCATCTTGCACTAGCTGTTCTGAGCCGAAGAGGGACAGAGTTTGCTGATGTTCTTTTCCTCTGGATGATCTTGGCAAAAGGGCTGATTGTCAGCTAAGATGCCTTCTGCAGAAGGTCCTTCCTTCCCTAGGGTGAAACTGTCTTGGTGACAGGGCCCGCCACCTCGTACCGTTTCTCTTTCTTTGATGAAATTAAATAATGTATATATGGATGAGATCTATAATTCTTCCCTGTTTTTGTAGCCATGCAGTTAGTTTCCATAGCAACTTGCCTAGAATTTGGAAAGAAATGCACTGCCTGCAGGAGGGAGAAGGCAGAAAGGTGATGGGGCTTGTATTTTTTTCCACATTTTTTCAATGTTTTAATAATCTCTGTCACCTGAAATACAGTATGGGAAATACTGCTGACTCTCCTCAGACTTTTAATTCTTCCCTTTTCCCTATAGTCTGCAGTGCATGAAAATGTCTTACCCCTGTATCATTGTCACTTGAGTTAGGCTGTGGACGCTGCACTGACACCAGGGTGTCATAGTGCCCCTTCCTGTCCTGTTCCTGAACAAGCTCCAAAGGCCCTCAAGAGGTGGAACTCTGGCCACCAGCATGTCCAAATGATTTGGCAGCTGCTGACACCAAAGCACCAATATTTGGGGGTTCATCTGTGCTTGATGGTAGCTATCCCCTTTGTCATACAAGCTAGCTAAAGGGAGGAGTGGATGAACAGAAGAGGGGAGGTGAAAGAACAGCAAGGTTTGAGAAGCACTGCAAGTGTACACAAGCAAGATGGCAGAAAATGTTTGCCAGATAACAGGATGATTTTAATTCTGTGGTCTGACTTTATCCATACTGATTAGTCATTGAAGAAAAAAGTTCATGTCAAAGGCAGGAATCCAAAAACATGGCCCCCTAAAGAAGAGGAGACAACACTGCCATGATTAACTAAATAACTTATTTACCTGCTGTAGTCCACATCCTTGTTTAGGCAAGAGCACCAATTCCAAACAGTGATCACTTGGCAGTTCTGACACACAGGCTTTCCTCTCTATATAAAATTTGGTTAAGAGGGTTTTTTTCCCCCTCCTCCTCATATTAGCTGGGTTTCAGTTCTGTTCATTTTGAACTTAAATCTGATGGATTTTGGTTTTAGTTTTTAGGTGGAAATTGCCAACCAAATGCAGTACTGAAGCTTTCAGAAGAGGGAGATTTTCTAACTTGGAAAACCAAACAAAAAAAAATCCTCCCTGGAGGTAATTTGAGAAATGGTAATTTCTTTATGCCACAAAGAAGCTGTTGCTGATCATCACATCATGAGGTTACGAACGACCCAGTACTTTTCAAAAAACAGAAATTATAACCTTTAGAATGTTGCATTTGTATCTTGCAGAACATGTTCTGCACAGTGCGATGAATGAGTTGAAAATACTCATGTGAGTGGAGAGAGTGACTGTTTGTGAGACTTGTTTGTGAGACTGATGCTTCAGGGTGGGCAGCACAACGCAAAGTAGCCTGCACCCTTGTTGATGTTGAAACCTTTAACTAGAGACTAATCATTATATCTCACTCTTAAAACTCATCAGTGGTACTGCCTGCACTACAAGAAAAAGTTAGAATCAGCTGTTGTGCGGTAAAATTTATTTGAGGATATGTGACTGTAGATAAATGTATGGCTTGAATCTGATATGACAAAATCCTTTAAAAATATTACTGCTCTCTTGAAACTGCTGTGAACTTACACTATTGAGGAACTGAGTAAATGGCATTCTCCATTAACTCTTCAGTATTTATATTCTCTGTCTAACAATTTTTTTTCTCAGAACCTGATGCTGATGTACCTGCATGGAGAGATTATTTTACACTTCTGCTATCTGAGATTTGGAAAGGACTCAGGTAGGATCAAAAGGTGAAGATTCTAGAAGCTAGAAGAGCAGCTGAAAGGAAGATTATTTTTTTCTTTTAAGCATATGACAGTGTACATGTGAAATGTCATAGTGTACGTGTGAAATTCATTTGCTGAAGAGTTACAGATCAATGTAATAGATACAAAAAATGATGTTTTAATATCTGGCAAAGTTCCCTCAGAAGGCAAACTATTTCCATTTAAAATAAGGGCATTATTTTGTGCGTTTAGATAATTACAGAGCTATTGATAGGATTACTGGTGTAACCTGTAGGCCTGCGTAACTGTGGGATGATATAGTTGGCTGAAACTAAATATATTTAATGCCTGTATCCTACAAATCATTATTAGAATGTCAATAGTATTTACTTTGAATAAGGTAGAATTAGTTTTTTCCTAAAGAAGAACTGTTACCAGCACCCATATGCTTGGATAAAATGCTGTCTCTTGGAAATTCCAATGAAAAAATATTTCCTCTTGAAGGTGAACATCTTGATTTAAATCATGAGTAATCTGCCTGTAACAGCCATAAGATAACCTGAAATGCCTGACAGTGCAAATTATTTTTCCTTCTTAGGGATTTTGATAACTAGATGATTCCTCAGCTTGTACTTCAAGAAAGTACAGTTAAAGACATTTCCATCTTCAGCTCAGCAGGTTGCCAGAATCTGGTCACTGTATATTCAGTTAGGCAGAATTCCCCCTGAGGAGTTGCTTCATGGAAGATGGCAAAAGCAACCTCAAAATTTGGACAGACCTCAGTCAAAGCATCTTAGCAGACCTTTTCTATTTATTTATTCCCACTTTGCCAAGCCTGAACAACACCTCTGCTTTGAAATGTACTTCACAGTATTTATAATTTTACAACTTGTTCTGCATTAAATTTTTGGCTTGCATGTCTCCATTCTCACCTCATTGAATTTTGAGTAGGTATCTCTCATAAGAGGAGAGGGCTGATAAAAAATGACTTGTTGGATCACACATTCAGAATTATTTTTAGTTTGTGTTATTTCTCCAGTTTAGCATATTGTAAAAGTTCCTGATCTGTGCAGAAGGAAAAAAATCCTTCATTGTTTGACTAGGATTTTCATGGGAAATAGGAAGGTGTGTAAGATAGGTTTAGACAGCTAAGTTTTTTTACTGTAGAGAGTTCAGCTGCTCTTTGCAGAAAGTTATTAAGGTGTTCCCAGCTGTACCATAGTACTGCATCCTGAAAGGGCTTTTGAGAAGATGTTGCTTTGGAGACAGAAGCAGAAATTTGTGTGTGTGTGTGTATATATATATATACACACACACAATACCAATGTGTGCCTCATTTTTATGACAATTCCTATTTATTACAAATAGTTTATTTTGGATACAGTGTCTCATTATTAGGTCGTTGAATATTTGTATACACTGCTGCTGTGAAAAGAGTAAAGCATACAATTTTATTGTAAGGCAAAGCCATACTCTTGAAGAGGAAAGGAATTCGTGTGATCCCAGCATAAGCTGACTGGAGAGAGCGTTGCAGGAAGTTTCCTGGGGTAAGTCTTTTCCAAAGCCTATGTTGCCCTTGATTACAATAAGACTTCTGAAAAGACCTGGCTTCTGCTGTTACTTTGTGAGACCCTTTGCAAAGTGGAGAAAATACTGTGCTCACTCTTGTATTTTTCCACAGAGAAATTATTCTGTCCCTGCAACGTGTCTTTATTGTATCCATTAGTGGTTCTTCCAGCTCAGAGCAGGTGCTGCCTGTCGTGCTTATATCAGTGAACATGCATTGACAAACAATACATGAGGTATGATGTGCTGCGTGGCTCTTTTATCTCTGATACCATGTAGGCAAACAGCCAGAAAAAATAAAATTGCTTTTACAAAGTCCTTCTCAGAGGCAGTTGGAAATACTTTTATTAAAGTAACTTCCTAAAAAGTGCAGATTTGCTGAGAATGGGTTTGTGCATTCAGACATGACAGCTGCAGTAAAAACAAGGAAGGTCTTGGATACAGATCAAGCTCTGGTTAGATTGGGAAGCATCCATTTGCAACCCGGGAAATCATTAGTTTCGTTGTAGATAAACACAGTCTTTGGTGTTGAGGATCCTCAGGGAGGCTTTTTGTTAGCACATCCCTTCTGCAGGCCTTCCCTGCTTTAAGCTGGTACAGAGGTGGAATTATGAGCCTTTGGACAGGTAACTGAATGAGACTGCAAAGAGCACCTCAACTGCACGTCTTTTCTTGCAGTTAAGACTTTTTAAATAATGCACCATTTATTCACTGAAAGGTACAAAGTGAGCATAAAGGGACAGAAGCAAGGACTCCTGTTTTGGGTTTGTCCTTGCTTTTTGTCTATGCTCATCAACCTTCCTACAGCAAATTCTTTCCTGTTGCTCCCTGTTTCTCTGAAGAGTTGATTTTTTCCCCCTGATTTTGAGGTTAGTGATGGAAAGAGCAATCATCCTTACTCTGGTTGTGGTGAAATAGCTGCTTCCAGATAAGTATTGCCAAGGTTTGCATGTATAATTTCAAAGACCTGGGGGTTATTTTGTTTGGTTGTGGTTTTCTTCCCATCCAAACTACATTTTATTTCAAGGAGTGGAATATGCTAAACAGCTCTGATTTAATTTTCATTGAACTGAGGGGCTCTAGGAGGTTTTCATAAACTTACTCTATTTAAAATAAAGTTGTTATGTAAGAGCTTATTGCCGAATATAAACAGTTTCTGGAAAATTATTCCCTTCCAAAACAAATAGTGAAGCTCTATAAAAATCCTCATTTTGGAAAACCTTCTCTTGTTATGAAAGAAAGAAATAAATCATCTAAGATGAAGCAATATTTAAAATAAAGGGGAAGGAAATGAAAAGCTTATTAGCAAGTCTATAATTGTAATTCTAACACCTTGTAATTACACAGTGCATAAATTTCTCAGGCACTTGCAATTACTCTTTATTTTTGTAAGCAGAGTTCCAAATATGTAGAAAATTCATTTTTAGCCATAGTTTTCTACTTAGCATATTGTAGCTACAGTTCTACACATACAACATGCAATAAAAAAAATAAAACCTGACAATCAGAATTTTATTTAATAATAATAAAATATTGCCCAATTAAATCTTCTGTCAGAAAATAAAAAAAAAACCAACAAAATTTGTAATTTAACTTTGGAGCAATTGAATTAACATACTGTGTTATAATACATATTTAATGTACTATGAACACTGTTGAAGACACAGTTTTTGGACCCATTCATTGCAGTAAAATTGCTGGGAAAGTGATTGGAAACTTTATGTAAGATTTGGGTGATTTTCGTTAGTTTAGTAAATATTAAATTGGCTGATTCCTTGTACATATTAGTATTATAGCTTTTAGTGCTTAGCCATATCTTTAGTTCATAATATCTTTTTTTTCCTCTGCAATCTCATAAAAAAGAAATTATGTGGTTAAGTCCATAAATTCCTCATCTAGTGTCATAAATTGCTTCATTTATTTATGTGTTTAGCAGTGATTTATACATATATGCAAGTATAGCATCTGGTAATTTTACTATTGCATGCTGAGGAGGTTCATAACCCTTGACTGGGAATTGCATTGGGTTCCTTGGATACTCTGCAGCATCCTCAGCATGGAAGCATCTGAGAGCCATTCTTCTCCCCATTCCTACTAATATCAGCTACTTTGGGCCAGATTCTCTTTTAAGAAATTGCTGCAAGATTTTTTTTCTCAGAACAAACACATTTTAACAACAAACGAAGGAGTTATTCACTTATGTCACATTTTCTTCTTCCTCTAAGAATTAACATTGCAGCTGCTGGCTTGCTTTGCTTTGCTTTTCTTCATGGCCCCTGACAGGTGTGTGGTTCTTAGCAGGTCGATTGCAATTCCTAAAAGTTTTGCAGCACACCATAAATGATAAAAATTCCATAAATTCCTCTTGCAGGAGCAGTGAGAAATGTGCAGAATGTGCTGAAGTCTCCTAAAAGTAGACAAGAGAGGAACAGAAGAGCAGCTGACACTTCAATAATGAACATGTTACTTCATTCCTTTTTAGTGGCAGCATACACTTGGTTGAAGCAGTTCAGAAGACAAGAGGAGATGAATGGTGAAGTTTGGCTGTCTGATAGGGACATGTTAAAGACCCTGAAAAAGTAGAAGAAATTATTTTTGCAGAGTGCCTGTGAGCTTGTGAAGAGAGATTAATGGTATGGCTGATGGGGCACCACACAGAGGAAAAGAAGGTTCTGATTTAACATCCTCAGTGAACAACACCTGAACTTGAGTAAAACCAGCAGAACCTGGACTTCCCCAGAGTAGTATGTGAGATCTGTCTTAGCTATAGAGCTGTTCTGAAGAGTTAATCTAATGCAGCATGTATGTGCTGATAATAAAGTCACATATTGGATGAGTAATGGCATTGTATATAAGTCCATTTGTCTTTCAAATGCTGTGATAAACTAGAATAGATACTCATTCTTGCTTTAGGGATTTCCTTACGCTCCTTCTCTCAACCAGCTGGTGAGTGGATGGAACACATTCCTTCCATGAGCAGTTGTAACTGGTGAATGGAATTGGGCCCTGTGGACACCCAGCAAGTGGGATCATCTGCTCACCTGTTCTAGCTTGCTTGAGAGCTTCTGTCTTCTCTTGTATAATTTTTCTTCTCAATTTTCAGGCTATATTTTGGAAACAAATCTAGGTCTATCCATAATTTCTGTATTTGCTTTGTTTTTCCTACTCTTAAGATGCTTTAGAACTTCTTCCTTTGCCCACTCATTTCCTTTTCTTAAAGAGACTAGATTTGATTCTATTTATGATCAAAATCTTGTAGTCAGTGTTTTGCAGAATGCCCAGTCCATGAGATTCCTATTTGGCCCACTGTATGCTCTCATTGTACAAATAATAGAAAGAATTGTAAAAGTTTCTATTTCTGCCTTGCCAGATTTAATTCTGACAGGTAGAAATGTTTGCTGCCTGCCCACGCACGTTATGTAACAATGTCCTTGAAAACAGCTGTACATCAGCACGTCAAGAGACATAATTTAAGATCCATTAAAAATTGACTCTTGACATGAGAGACCGTTGGTTTGATCTAGAATGGTAAGTCTGAAATAGTGGATTTGTTCCAGCATTTTACAATGGATATTTTTTTCTTGAATTCTTCTAACTGTAGTACTCTGACTCAGTGGCAGTGGTTGTTAAAAACATGGGAAAAAATTAAATGTGTAGTACAGCCACCGAGAGCCACTTAATTTACTGCCTAGCCACAGAGGATGGAAACTGGCAATCTCAGATTTAATCAACCTTGAATAAGAGCCCAGTAATTGAAATAGGGGAAAAAATTCAAAATATGTTTGCTAACTACAGTAAGGCCTATTAGAGTGATTTCTGCATTGGTTCTCCAGTCATATATTCCGGTTTGACTTGGTTTATTTAACAGTATTCTAAGTTATTTATACCAGGATTAATTTAGCTAGGCGACATTTCTTGAAGTGTTTTTGATTTTAGTGTATTTTAAGTAAGAGTCAGCAGAACGCTTCATCACAGCAAGAAAGTTTCTCAACAGTGTTGAAGTTTGTTCTGAGTGTTTTGGGAATAGCAGTTTTTGAGATGTTTAGTCTTTTATTATTCTTATTACTACATACAGCCTCTGTGAATAAACAAGCATATCAGAGAAGTATCAAAACTTAGGGAGAAGGGAAAAATCACCATAATATTTTGAATATTTTCCTTTTAGTACTTCAGTGCTCCTTAGAAGATAGCTTGATGAGGTTTTTTAGTTTGTTGATATGGTCAAGGTATGTCCAAAAATGAGAGCTAGGTAATTTCTCTCTTCATAATAAGCTCACACATTTAGTTGTCTAGATTTCCCATCACATGTTGCAACACCACAAACTAACAATGATCTATCACACTAGGTCTTGCCGATAGTTGAGTAGCTTTGTAGCTTTGGCTCGTCACAGGCAACAAATATCAAATTCTAAGGCTCATCACACATGAAGACAATAGCTTCTATAGGTGCCTAATATAAATCACATGATGGTTTTATACAGCATATTGCTGCTATGTCACTATGCCAACCAGAAACCAGCCTTGTTATTTCTTTAGAGATAAAGAAGATCCATTCTGTAACACAGGTTCAGCGAGTGAGGCATAAAAGCCCGTGCGAAATTTTTCAGCTTCAATTTTAAGGTGAATATAATGCAGAAGTGAAAAATACATCTTGGGAAGCACATGCCTCTCCTGAGACAAGGAGGGAAGCCGGCTCATGGTCCTCTCAGTGTTCCAGGAGACCAGTGTGCCCAGAAAAGTAAAATCTCTTAGTTTACAAATTCTCTTGTGCAGCTCTTACTTTTCTGTAGGTGGGTGAATGTCTACCACGATAACCCAGACTAGCTAGGATCTCAGTGCTACCACAGTATCAGCAGTAAATAACAACAATCAACCAGCACCTCCACTGTTTTAACATTTTCCCACTGATTTGAGTTGGCTTGAGTAGGCAGGGATGTAATGGAGAAGGAAAACACCTCAGAGCTGGAGCTGAGGAGTGCTTACCCAGCAGGGGTCAGGTGGTGTAGCCCAGATTTCCTCCCACAAGGATCTGCTGCCACACAGACATGTTGTATATCTTCCATCCAATAAGAAACATAAATATAGACTGCAGTATTGGAGGGGACTGTAGCAATGCCTGAGCCTGTAATATTCTATAAAGACATCTTACACTTTTGGCTATTCATTTATGAAAATCACACTAAGTGTATCCCAGCCCTTTGCTCTACTTACAGCTCCTGAGAATTCTGCCAGATATTTAAATTATTAAGTGGCTTGCTCCTGATTAGAATCATATAGCTTTTCTTTTCCTTAATATACACCTTAAAAAATTAAATATTTTGGACATATCTTGTCTAAAGAAAATCCTCAGTTTTGTTTAAGGACTTGAGAGTTTTAGTTGAGAGTCTCTTCCCTTACTGATCTGTCTAGTGTCTGAACTAAAAATTTGAATCTGGGAGCATACAGGAATTTTAATCTAGGTTTAACCCAAACTACTCCTATGATTTCTGCATACTTTGCTCAACCAAAACCCATTAAAAAGTACTAATCTCCATTTTTAAAAAATGTATAAGTATTTATGCTATTTTTAAACATATTTTACAATTTAAAAACCCAGTATTTTTTGTTTCCCCTTGCTAATTTGTATTATCCTCTAACACAGTGTCCAAATTAGCTCTCGGGAATGTTTTTTTTTGTCTTTAACTCTGGTTTAGGAAAACAGTGATGGCTTGCCAGTGAAGAACCAGTGCCATCTCGGGGCTGAAAGCTGAAATGAGGGAAAGCGTCCAAAACATTAGATGCAGTCTGGACATATTAGGAATGAGGGACAGGAAAAGGCAAAGGGGGGAAAATTTCCAGCTAGTGAAAATAGTGTGAAGCAGAGTACAGAGACACACAAATCCTTGCCCAGAGGCTGCTGGGGCTCCACAGGGCTGCCCTGGATTGAGGAATGGTGTGCAGGAGAGTTGGCCTCTGCAAGCTGACACAGCTTTTTCTTTATGTCAGTGACACCTGCCCAGTCCTCCCCCAAACCAGTCCCTCTTGGGGGGCTGATTGACTGGATGTAGGAATGTGTAGGACCTGCTGTGTCCTCAGCTGCATCCAGACATCATTCTTCTCGGGAAGAATTCTAACTGTACACTGGAAATGGATGCTTAAAAAGAAACAGAAAAATGGCAAGCAGGTTTAGGATCACGCCTCTAGAAAATTCTGACCTTTATTAAAGCTATTTCATTATATTTATATTTATCATAGAATAATGAATTTGAATAAAATTTGAGAAAAAGACACCTTCCATAGAAAACTGCATGCTTAGTGTCGGGCATGACAGCAGAAATTTGTTTCCTCTCAGTACATTTGCTGAATAATTTGTCTTTGAACTCCCTCTGGTGGTATAAAGGTTTTGTAAGAAGAAAAATATTTTGGAAGCATTTGTGGAGCTTCAAATAGCAATAAGTTGGTGGTTTGTGCATCTTCTTCATGCTTCCTAAAGAAGACTATGAATGAAGATGGGGAAAATGGAGAAGATATAAAACTTATGCAGAATTTAATTTATTTTTCTTTTACTTTGTAAAGCAGAAAAAGAAGTTGCCTAGTGTTGCAATCATGCTTTAAGTTGGCAAAACAACGTAAAAGTCTTGCTCTGTTGAGAAAGAAAATTTTTCTGTTGTCCACAGTGAAACTATTTTGAAGCAGAAAGAGGCCAAACAAGCCAAGGGAAGCTAGGGAGCACTGTAACTGGGATGAGATTTTCTGAAATATCCTTACTGGCACTGGTGAGCAATTAGCCCACAGACAGGCTTAAGAACAGAATTATTTCCCCGTCATGATTGGGCTGCTCCTATAAGCACCTGCTTACCAGAATGAGCAAAAGAATCACAGTCTTTTAATTCTAACTTGTCTGCTTTGTGCATGTGGACACACGCAGGGCATTTGCCAGCTGCAAGTTGTGCTGTGTGAGTTAGACAAGGACATCAATGTTAGACTAAATGTTGGTCTGCTAAATTCAAGCCTATAAACTGCTGTTTCATCTGCTGTCTGCACTGGGTGAATAGAAGATCCTTTTTTCTCTTTGTTTAATCAGCAATTACTTTAATTACACGATTTCTTTGTTGTTTTTTTTTTAAGATTTTGGATGTCATGCTATTGAAGGGGGCCTCAGGGGAATAGTCTCTGGAAAAGGAATGTTTACTATATTTCCAGGCTCTGAAAATTCCAGAACTTCTGAACTCATAGAGAAAAGCTCCATCTGCTCAAATATAACTCAGCAAAATTAGTGTATTCTTCATTTAAGATGAAGTCCTTATGACAAAAATATTGCAAAAAATATTAGACCTAAAAATAGAGTATTAATTTGTTTTTAACTGGGCACACTTATTTTGGCAAAGTATGAGAAAATGGTGGAAGATTTTGCTCTCAAATTAGAAAAAAAAGTATCTTTTTTATTGATAAAAAGCAGCAGGAATTGGAAACATTCTGGAACTGGAAACACAGGAGTGGTGGTCAGCATCAGCTTTCAGTTAGAGGCAGCTGGATCAGGAGTAGCCAGGCAAAAATGCTGTTGCTGGGAAAGCATGCAGGGTGATTTTTAAACAAAATTCATAGAAAACTCATGGTCCTGATGGAATATCTGTTTTGTCAGATGTCTTTAACAAGAGCTCTCAGGATGTGTTTCAGCCACCAAGGAACATGTGGACTCGGGCTCTGGCTGAAGGGTGCTTGACAGCCACACAGTGTTACCCTGTGGCTCTCTGTAGCTTGCTGTACAGAGACTATAGAGAGATGTTCCTGAAAAGCAGTGCATGTCATTTAGAAGTCAAGGGATTGAGAAGGTTTGGTGCTGACAGTCCATCACAAGCTGGTGGCCTGGTTCTGTTCAGTCACAATTTTTTGGCATGTGAGAAGCTGAATGGTGACTTTAGCAGAAAAAAAACTGACACAGTTCTCTCCTGCCTTTACTTATGAGGCTTTACTGCGATCAAACCAGCAAACCCCTGTTGTCATCCTCTGTGTTTACCCAAGGCTCACACCCTTCTGGGCCTCAGAACTTTTCCCATCCTGCTTTCTGCAGAATCAGGCATTGTACAGGTGTATGCTTCTCATACTCTAACTAACCACAGTCCTGAGAATACAGCCTTGTCTACTCCTTCCACCCTGCTCCCCTGCAAGAATCCCAACCCCCACCCCGCCCCCAACATTTGCTGTATGCCTTTAAGCAGTGGCCAAAGGTTCAAAATGCTGAATTTAACACCATTCAGGGTGGTACAAACAGAAGGGAAGGATGAAGCATGAGTAGCCAGAAAATTTAATTCTATTCTATTTATTTATTGATATAATCTGTTTTTCTGTTTTCTCTGCTTTTCCTCTGAAAGTCTATATCAAATATCTACAATATCAAGTTATAGCTATGCTGTGGATGAATTCATTTTGGATGGATTCATTTTTATTTTACTCATTTCCATATATATAAAATACTTCCATATAAAAAAAATACTGCCTAACAGCAACTCTGCTGTCTCACAGTGTAGCACTGTTCATTATAGCTGGTTAAACATGGACTGAACAGAAGCATACATTCCTCCTCCGGAAATAAAAAAAAAGAGAAATGCTAAAGGGAGCAAATGTATTTTTGTATTATCACCTATTCCTGCTCTGGGAGATGAAGTTCAGCTTCTACACAACAAGTCATCCTTGCTGACCAGCAGTATTGAAAATTGAACCTCTCCCTTTCCTGCTGAATGCTAGTTTGGGTCACATTTAGGCTCTCTCATTTTCTGTCTCCCAAAGTAAAAAGAGCAAATGCTGAGAGAAGAACTAACTATTGTGTCTCCATATTGAATCCCTGCAAGATGCAAGGGGGCCTTACTTAACAGTCAGAACCCTCTCCAGGCTCTCCAGACTCAGCTTCCTCCTCCAAGTGGACACCAGTCTGCAATGCCTACAGTGAGTGAAAGGTTCCCAGACACATCTCAGACCCTGCAAACAGCATAGCTGGGCAAGGTAGGGCCTGCCCAGTGCCTGAAACTGAGCTGAGCATCCCATCAGAGCTGGGCTGCTCTCAAGCCTCAGCCAGCTCTGTGACCAACAGCCCTGGGAAAGCTCCAGGCATTTGGAGAAACAGTGAATTCTTCTCAGATGTTCACCCTACTATGAAGAACAGGTAAGATGTGGCTTCAGAACGAGAAGGAATTTAGTGAAGGATAGTGGGTGATACTCTGTTTGCATTTTTATGATTCTAATAGAAAAAGGACAAGCAGTTCCAAGATAGTTCAAAGTGAAATTTGATAATAGACAATTCTTCACGTATTTTCCCCTTTGGAAAACATAAAATGAGCATGGGGAAGAGAATGAAATGAAACATTGACTAAGAGGAAAGGCATATTTTAAAATGCTTTCCCGTTTCCTGAGAAGTACAAAGATTTTGAAGAACCCTCTCCACATTGATCTAAATTAGGAAGTTGTTTATTTATTTAAGAATTTGAACCAGATTAGATTGTTCAGGAGCACTTAAAATTTTGGTATTCAAATCTAGATAAAAATGGAATACAAATAAGACTGTTCTTGTAACTTACTGTTACTACCAGCCAGCATCTCAGAAATGCATTTGATGCATAGGTACAGAGTAGGTTTTTCAGAAGCACAACAAAGCTGCCAAAGTTTCAATGATATTTCTGGGGTAAAAAGAAGCCCTGACAGATGATGAAACAAATGTAGCTGCATAGCAGCATGACCAAAGCACTGCTATCACAATGTTCAAATCCGTGCTACTAATGTTTGACAGGGAATTTTATTTTACTGTCATTCGTCAGTTTTCAGGGAAGGATCACAACCAATGAGAGCACAGTGGTGCTGCACGTGTCTTTTCTGAGAATAGAACTATTTATTTTTTAAGCTGTATGCAGTCTTTAAGCAAATAATGTTGTTGTGAAGATGATGTCTGAAGAATACAAGAGAGGTGGTGTGTGTACCAACAGCCTAAACAAAGAGAGATTTTGCTGCTCGGTCCATACAGACTAAATTCTCTCTCCGTGGCAAGAGACTGATCACCAGGCAGCTGGTGGGAAAAGCAAATTACTTTTCATTTCAGGCAGAAAGATAAAGTGTGGGACACTGGTTCTTGAAGCACATTTTTTTCTATGCAATGTGGAAATGGGTACTCCACACCTTTTGGGCTTGCTCTTTCAAACACCAGCTTCTGTGTCTGATGGAAGTCAGATCATACACCCTCAATGAAACAGAGCAGCACTGTCATTCCCCAAAGGAGTCCTTTCATTTCTATAGCAGCTAGACTGGGTGTTGAACTTAGCACTGACTGTCTCAGGGAATATTAATGTCTTATAAGGATAAATGATTTGTCAACCCAGTTATGTGTTGTTATAAAATATCAGGCATGCATAATTGCTAAAATCTGAGTAACATTTTTATTTCGAGTTTTTGTGGGAGGATTTAGTGAAAAAAACTTTCCATATGCCTATGGCAGATCGTTAAACTGCAGCAGTGGGAAAGGACCTGGTGCAAAGTCTCACAGGAGCAACCTGCTTGTTCCATACAAATCCTTGTGCACCTCCTGAAAGCCATCACAACCTCCTGGGGAGGTGGAAATGCAAATCCCTAACCACATCTCCCTGTCTCTCTGTTTTCAGTGGAGGGGAAAAAGTTGTGTTACACTGATTTAGCACCTGATGCAGGGAAGTGCTGTGAAGACCACTAAGATGAGAAATATTAACTGATTGCAAATGCTTTCTCAGTCCTCAGCATTTTTGTAGCTTTACTTAGAGGGCTAAAAGAGGAGATGAGACAGGAGGAAGAAAGCTCCTCATGCAGTGTTCGGACATGTGAATTCTAGTGAAACTTTCATTCACCCTCTCTCTCCTCCTTCAGGCAAAATGACCTTATCTTTTGAGTATTTTTTAAACTTATTTTTATTTCACTTCTCCTTCTTAAGAGAAATATTAATAAATCTTATAAAAAAGTGGAAGTATGTGAGAGATAGTTTAAAAGCAGCCTAGCCACTGCAAGTTATTTGTGATTTCTAAGGGAAGAAGTCAGGATATTCCCATGTTTCAGAAGGACCTTTTCAAACCCTTAAAAGGTAACTGGTTCTGAAGACACCCTCTGATTCTGTTCTCTAGGACCACAAACTAAATATCTATAAGTGCAACAGCCCATAAACACATGACAAATGATAAGGCAATCACTACTTCTGATATAAACGAGAGCTGCATTTTTGCAAACTGCAATGACCAAGTGCACTGTTAAGCTATTTTCTGCAGCAAATGACTCCAAACCCATATCTGTGTCTTTTATTCACTAGGGAGGGCTTGCTCTTTTTTTCTTTAAGTTCAGACTGATATCTCTCTTACATGTTATCATGAATTTTGGCTACCTTATCTTACTCTCCTGTAGAATGAAATGCGCTCCATACCTTTGGTTATTCCTTGTCCTTTGGAGTTGTTGTTAAGTTTGCAAGACTTTAGTAAGCAGGTCCTGCAGGTAGGAAAGAGGCTGTGGTATTAAGCAAGACAGTTGGTAACACACTTTTATTGAGCTTTACAAATTACCGATAATTGAGTTAGTTGTGTGGCTTGAGTTCACAAAGCAATGCCTTTAAAAAGGGAAAAGGGACCTGTGGCAGCTCTGTGAGCTCCAAACCCAGGTCAGAAAGAGCATTAGAGAGAAGGAATTAAAAAAAACACCAACAACAAATAAAGTAACAAAAAAACCCACAAAAAACAAACAGTACAAGGAAAGCAGTGCTAAGGAAATGAGTGTGGGACGGGTGAGAAAGATCCACCTGGCACCAATTCATGTCTTGGGTAATGAGACAACCTGAAGCCCTGTGGGCCATCACAAGGAGTCTGGAGAGAAAGCACTCTCTGTGCTGGAATCACCCAGGGAAAGCAGGTGACTGTGAGAGGGACACAGGACAGGACAGAGGGCTGGGCTGGCATTACGAGGTGGCTCTGCGATCTATCAGTTTGCGAAAGCTCCTCCGGAAGCTGTCGTCCAGAAAGGCGTACAGGAAAGGGTTGAAGCAGCTGTTGGCATAGCTTAGGCTGGTGATGAAATAGGAAATCCCAATGACGAGTGGAGTTTGTGGGATGTCCGTGATGAGGGCCACCACTGTGCTAAGGTGAAAGGGCGTCCAGCAGAACAGGCACACACCCAGGATCGCAACCACCATCAGCGTCACCTTTTTTTTGGCTTTGTCTAGAGCTTTTGCATTGCAATGGAGCTGCACATGTCTCAGTCTGCACAGCATGGTGGTGTACAGGGTGCAGATGGTGGACACTGGGATGACAAAGCCTAAAATAAGGGTGTAGATCCGGCTGCCTTTCCACCACACGATCTCGGGGTGGGGGAACACGAAGACGCAGTGGGAACGCCCCTGCTCCTTGTGTATCTTAGCAAAGACAGCAAAGGGCAGGATGATGACAGTGACGAAGGACCAGACGCAGAGGCTGACAATCTTGGCTGCTCGGTAGGTGCGGTAGGACACCTTCCTGGACTCGGTGGTGGCTGCCACAACCAGGTAGCGGTCAATGCTCATGACAGTGAGGAAGTAGATGCTGGAGAAAATGTTGTATTGGTCTATGGAGATGATGAGCTTGCACATGAGCTCTCCGAAGGGCCACTGCAGGAGCAGGTAGTCAGCAATGTTGATGGGCAGCACCAAGGTAAAGAGCTCATCAGCAATGGCCAGGTTGAGGACGAAGATGTTGGTTACTGTTTTCATCTTTGGTGCTTTGAGGATTACATAGATGACAGCAGTGTTGCCTGTCAGTCCCACAGCACAGATGACTGAGTAGATGACAGGCACTGTGATGTAGTACCTGGGGCTTGCTGGACTAGTGGACATATTCAGACTCCCATGTCCTCTTCCAGTGCAGTCTGCACATGAGGAATTGATTTCAGGGAGGGTGGAGTTCTCCATGGCTACAGGAGAGGATGGCTAGGATCAGTGGTGATGAGGATGACCTGAAAGTGAGGAAAAATAGGTGAGACCTCTGCTCTTCGCAAGGCACTCTCCTCTGGCACGTCCAACTGCCAAAATCTCACATACACTGCCCATTGCCACCCTGATGGGAGTAAACGAAGATCACCAAGGGCTTAGCCAGCAGCCAAGTGTCCCAGCGCCTGCCCCTTCCCTCCTCCCACATGGTGGGAGCGCCGCGCGGGGACAGCGCTCAGCCTCGGGCTCCCCCGGAGTGACCAGCCATCCCAGGGCGACAGCGCTCGCCTGGGAGCCCAGAGGTGCTACCCGGTCGCCTTCCTCGCCGCGGGGGTCCTGGCTCCGGGAGAGCCGGTGCCATTGGTGTGCTCCCCGAAAAGCAGAACGCACCCCCCTTCCCGACTGGACAGAGCACTGTGGAGGAGCAAGGATGCACTGACCTCTTGCAGCCCGGCTGCGGCCGTGCGGCTCCCGGAGCGGCGGGATGCGCTGCTGGGTCCGTGCGGGAGGGATGTGCCGGCACCTCTCCTTTGCTCGATCCTGAGAGTTACAGCCGCGTCCGTCTCGATCTGGGCAGCAAGAAACAGGTAACGCGAGCACCAGAGAGGGTGGTTTAAAAGTCGGAAGCTGGAGCATTGCAAAGAGATTAGTGCGATTACCTGGAGTCACGTCTCTTCCCGCGGTCTGGCAGCACAGCAGCGGGGAGAGAGATCCCAGCTGTAGGTGGCATCTGCTGCTCGTGCTGGCTCTGCGAGCTCCGTATTCAGCGCTTGCCTGGCCCCGGGACTGTCCCGGCGCGGGGCGTGGGCAGCGCGATGCTGTACATCAGGCTCCCAGCAACATGATCGAGTTGAAGGTGTCACTGCTGATTGCAGGGGGGTTTAGATTAGATGGCCTTTAAGTTCCCTTCCGGCCCAAACTAATCTATGATGCTGGGATCTTGCCAGGAAAACGCATTTTTCATGGGACGTGGGATTCAGAGGCAGGATGGATGCACACTAGTCCCAACGGTTCTGCCTGACACTTTGACTCATTCACACTGTGCTAGCGATAAACTAGAATATAAACTTGGGAAGGCAATCTTTTTTTAAGAGAGTAATTCAGAGCTCCTGATTATCGTTTTTTTTTTTTTCAAAAAGTACGTGGTATAAAATCTATCCAACTTTAGTTTCGTTTTTGTTTCATTTTCAATGGGAGAATTCTATAGGCTTGTAATACATTTGACAAAATTTCTGCGTCTCTAAAATCAGAAGTGTAAACAGCTTTTTTTTTTTTTTAATGCTACAAGCAGGACTAACCACATACATTATCAATAATTAGTAATAAATTACTAATAGCATAATGAATTCAGCTTTTGGCAAACTGGCATTACTGCTTATTATCTGTAAACTAGTACCATGGAGAGAGATAAATACAGCCTGGCTCTGATTCTCCCATATTATAATGCATAATTACTTAGATCAGAAGAATATCACAAACCTCAAAATCCAAGCAAATAAATTATTAAGTAAATACCTGAAAAAGGACAAGCAAAATACCTTTGCTTCATTATGGCTATGATTTTTTGTAGCACTCTGTCTTACGTTATTTCATATTACTACATTATATTACATTACTACATAATATAGCAAAGGATACTTCACTGTACAGAATACACCCTCTGCTCTGTGATTCTTGACTTCATTACAGAAATATTTGAGACGAAAAGGTGTTCAAACACTTGTGTACTCCCATGAAAATGGGAGAATGCCATAAATACTCTGCTGCAGGCTCATCATGGAGTTCTGCCTCCCTTTTTTTGCCTGTAGTTTCACAATCCAAGTAATGAAAATGTCACCTTTGCTATGGGGTTTATTAGAAGGTAGCATTTGAGTCAGGTTTTGTGACCTAGTCTAAAGCACAGTTGTCTTAAAGTGAGTGTAGCTTTGGAAACTCAACGTGCTGATTCCCCATACTGTATCAGTAGTATGGCAGAGGGGCCCCAATTCTGAGTTTCTAGAAGGTTCTTGGGGAGTTCTTCCATACTGGTGCTTTGTAGGCACTTAATTGCGTACATGCAAGTTCTGGGGGTGGCATCACCTAGATGTGTCCAAAAATTCTATCACAGTGCTTGTGCCATGGTGTTTCTATCCATGGCTTTCCTTTCAGTTTATCATTGGTTCAAGAGGGGACCTTCTTCTCCCCAGGAAAAGATGCCCTAAATTTAGCAACTTTATTCCCTGGAGTGAATGTCTTGGGGTTTTTTTAACTGTGCAGGGTTAAAAATGCAATTCTAATAGAAACCTGACTAGGAAAATCTGCTTTTGTCCTCTCTCCTGGTAGTTGAAGAAATAGATTTTGGGCCTGTTAAATCTCTGATGCATTTATGTGAACTGCTGTCATTACTGAGGGAATTGTAGCTGTCTGTACAACACATCTATAAACAACTTGCCTCTATTATCAGGTGTTCATTGCTGATATTGGTGTAGTGTTTGAAGGACATCAGGTCTCATACACAGCAGTTAAAGTAATTATTTTCTCCTTTTATAACATCAGTTTCCCAGAAAGGCAGTCAAAGGGCTTTGTAAATTTATAGCTGACTGCTATAAACTTAGAAATTCTGGTTTTGTGTGGATAGTTCCAAGCCACAGCATGTATCTCAGTGCCTCAGCAGGTGCACAGACCATCTTCCTTTCAGCTGAAAGCAAAGAGAAATGAGAAGTGTTAGGAATAACCTGATAGCTTCTACAAGGTGAGGCTGTTGGGATTGGAAAGCTTAGACTGGCAACCACAGCAGATTCTCTGGGAGCCATTAAAATCTGCAGGCCAAATCCAGCTCTTGGCCAATGAAGCACGACCCCTCTAGCTCTGGTGGAACTGTGCCAGCTGACAAACAGTTGTACCAGGTGGTCATTGGGCATGTCCACAGCATACAAGAAGGCACTGATTTGTAATAATTCTCTGTACACACACAATATCTCTGACTGTGTTTCCTTCTGAATACTTTAAGCAGTTTGTGCTGTTCAGGTTAGAAGAAGTCATATATCATTTTCTTTGAGCAGTTTAAGTCATAATTGGTTCTTTGCTATGTTTCAGTGTCATTATCTGGTGATTTAGATCAGCACCAAAGGAGAAAATGACTTCATGAAGTGCCACTAAGAGCTGAGATTACACCATCATGACTTTATGAGTCTTGCCCCTTGTTTATTCAGTTGATCCATACCCAAATTTCAGAATATATCCTTTCCTCCTGTGCGCTAAATCCATTTGAGAGATCCATTTTAGTGGAGAACTGGGTCAGTTTTGAAGAACTTCCATTATCTGAGGTGGAGAAAAAAGCACCACATAATTCTGTTTGCAGGACTGCCTCATCAATCAGTACAGAAAATAGCTCAGCAGTGGAGCAAGGCTGCGACTTCTGCGATGCACTAATTTTCTACCTTTGACACTGACTTACTTACCAACACAATGTGCAGATGTGGAAGAGTTCAAAAATATTCAATTGAGAGGTTCCTTCTGCGACTCCTGCCCTTGAGGGAACAAAGATGTTGGATTAATAGATCTATTTATTAGGTGGAAAGGAATAAAATTGCCAGGTGACATCAAGATCAGACTTCTCTATACCAATCTTCACAATCTTTCAGTCTTGCATGAACTCTTTCAAAAAACATCCAGAGATGGCAGAACCACACCCTCTCCAGACAATTTGCACAATAAAATCTATTCTTCAAACCCTGACCTTTTGTCATAATCATAAACCCTTTGGTTATTTTCCTACCCTAAATGTAACACAACATTTTCTGTCCCCCATGATGATCTTTTCCATGTGTGAACACTGCAGTGTCTTTTCTCCAGAGCTGATAAACACAGTTCTTACTCTCTTTCCTTTTGCCATATCACTTTGAGATCAGAGGAGCAGTTATTTCCATTCAGTCCATGGGATTGGTTTTTTTTTGTTTTGTGGGTTTTTTTGTTTGTTTGTTTTTTTTAGTCTCAAGTATGTGGAAACTTACAGTTGAAATGGAGTTGGGTCTGAACATCTGGGCAGCTGACTTTGGTAAATGAGAANGTTAATTAGTACATTATGAGTGAAGTATAACAAGGGTAATTGAAGAGAAGCAAAAGCAGTAGCTGAATACTAAAAAATAAATAAATCCAACAACAAGCCTTATGTGCATGTTTTTTGTTGTCTTTTGGGTTTGGGAGTTTTGGTAATAGAAAATTCACTGAACTTCAGTGTATTCATCACATTTATTGGTCTTTGTTTGTGAGACTGTCTGGCCTCCTCAGTCTGATGGACTTAGCATTTATTTTAAATTCATTGATTTGTTTTCAGTAGGTTCTTACAAATATTTGGGGCTTATATTAGACGGTGTGCTTGCTATATTGGGAATTAGTTCCATAAATTACTCATTTACTTTGCTATTCTAACATGAGAATTGGAAGGACATTTAAATTGCTAGGAAAAAAGAATCCACTTGCAAGACAAAAAATTAGCAACAGAACAGAAGCAACTGCAATCCAAAATCCAAAACTGTGAGGTATTAAGATCTTCTTGGCAAGCTCCAAAAACTGGTTCAAAATTTTAGCTTTGCCATGGTGAGATATCATAGCCAATTCTAACTCTTACTGTTTTCAACATGCAGTGAAGGCTTCCTGGGCAAGCTCTCTGACATTTAAAGAACATTGTAGGGCACGATGAAGTTTCTTCTTATACACCTAGTCTATCATGGTGCATCACTCCTCCTCCTAACTGACAGAAACACAGTCGAGTTATTTTGCTTTTTCCTTCTGTCAGATTTGACATTGCATGCAAGCTCACACCCTTAAACAATTTCTCTTCTGCTGCTGGTTTTCTTAGCTCACTATTAAAGCTCTCAGATTACAGGACTCAATTAGTATGCAACTGCACTTAAACTTTGCGGTTCTCCTAAGAAAAAATTTTGTGACTGAAATTTGGAAACCATCTGGTAAAACAGCACCAAAAAGGTGATAAAATTGTTAAAGATTCATCAGCAATTGCTGAAGTGCAGTCCAATAATTGATAGCACACCAGATCTTCTTTCCCAACAAGAAATTGTTTAAATTTCCATAGCATGAGCTTTGATTTGTTTGTTGTTACTCATAATAGAATAATAGACTCTTCAGTCTAGAGTTTTGCATACATCTTCTTGATTTTTATATTGGCTTTTATTCCAAGCATACCTATATTAGCTGAGTATATAATAAGGTGCAAGGACCAACAAAGTCAGTACATCATATTAATGAAACCAGTGTGGTGTGGTTTGGATTAATCTTTTCAAAAGGAATCTGTAAAAGTGGGGGTAAAAGGTAATAAAATCTCCAGCTGTTAAACTTGGAATTATGATCAAACATAGAGTATGGGACATCCTTTTTTATATAGGTGTTACTACTACAATGATTGCTCTAAATTAATAAGTCATAGAAAGGAGTAAGAAAACATGTGGGAGCAACCTTCAGGTTCAAGAACACCCTTTCAAAGACAAAGTGTCAAGGAATACAATCCAGTGTAATCTTCAATATTCAGTATAACCTTCACAATATTTGGAATTTAATTTTATTTATACAAATATACAATAAGAAACAAAGTTATTCGGACTGGAATGGGAAAAAATCCATATATATATATGTAAATCTTGCTAGAAAGGATAAATAGAATTTTGTTAGCTCAAAAGGATACAAGTGTGTCAAATGCAAATGTTGAACCAGAGCAGGGAGGGGAGTGGCTAATGGCTTTCTTTTTAGTGGGACTGCTGAACTGGGAAATACTATTCCTAAACCATGACATGTTATGGGAATGAAGAACTAATTTGGCTGCAATTACTGAGCTTGCAAACAGCTTGTAAACATGGAAACAGCTGTGTTATTAGGTTTATCACCTGTCTAAGCCCCATATATCTGTACTTGCTTCATTTTATGTCTGTTTTCTTGATGACTCCCCAAGTAGCCCAGTAGGTGCCAGCTTACATTCTCTCTCAGAGTTTGCTCACTGTTCCAAGCAGTACATTTAAACCTCAATTTCCTGTGGGACAAGTTGAGGATAGCCCTTCATTCAAACTTCTAGAAAGTACCCATAAGTGTCTAAAGAGTGTGTTCCTCTTTATATAGGGCAGATTGCACCCATGTTCATACAGTCCTAAGAGGTGCTGTGTTATCCCAAGGTTCACAGTGTGGGGATGCTGCCTGCAGCACCAAAGCCAGCCTGGGAGGCCTGCAAGCTTCTCTCTTTGGTCTCTGTCAGTTCTGCAGCTGTGGCTGTTGCTTTATCTCTTGGTTTTCAAGTGAGCGAAGTTTCCTATGGGTTCCCACCACTGAGCTACATCATCTTTAAGGGCAAAANGTCTTCTATCAAGTTTTATGGTACTTATTATCTATCCTTTGTTTGTGATAGTATCAAAGCAGAGTTTCACATCAGTAAACAAGGTCTGTGGCAAAGCTTCAGATTGTTTTGATTTAGCCAGGGTTGGCAAGCTTCTGTGAACTCAGTATTTGGAGAAATAAAGAATCCTGTGAGGTAGGACTGGAGCACTGGGAAGTTGTTATGAAAGGACATGGGCACCGTGTCTTTTGCACTGCGTTACTCAGCAAGAAATCATCCTGTGTCTATCACATCTTGCTGGTTTCCATTCAAAATCACCCCCGTAAAATGAGCTTGTGTCCCATAGAGCAAAGTAATCTCTCTGCCCTGTGTTCCCCAGGAGCAGCTGAGTTCTGGCACTGCGTCAGTGTGAATAAGTGTTAGACCTCAGCGTGCTGGAAGGACAGCAGAGGACAGCAGACCACGCAGGCCTTATAAATCTATTCTAAGCTTTTTTAAAGCATGACTGGTACCAGGACTTTTTTAAGACAAAAGAAAAGACAGCTTGTTCTAAACTCAAATTTATATATATATATATATATATATATATATGCATTAAGTTAATTAGTACATTATGAGTGAAGTATAACAAGGGTAATTGAAGAGAAGCAAAAGCAGTAGCTGAATACTAAAAAATAAATAAATCCAACAACAAGCCTTATGTGCATGTTTTTTGTTGTCTTTTGGGTTTGGGAGTTTTGGTAATAGAAAATTCACTGAACTTCAGTGTATTCATCACATTTATTGGTCTTTGTTTGTGAGACTGTCTGGCCTCCTCAGTCTGATGGACTTAGCATTTATTTTAAATTCATTGATTTGTTTTCAGTAGGTTCTTACAAATATTTGGGGCTTATATTAGACTGTGTGCTTGCTATATTGGGAATTAGTTCCATAAATTACTCATTTACTTTGCTATTCTAACATGAGAATTGGAAGGACATTTAAATTGCTAGGAAAAAAGAATCCACTTGCAAGACAAAAAATTAGCAACAGAACAGAAGCAACTGCAATCCAAAATCCAAAACTGTGAGGTATTAAGATCTTCTTGGCAAGCTCCAAAAACTGGTTCAAAATTTTAGCTTTGCCATGGTGAGATATCATAGCCAATTCTAACTCTTACTGTTTTCAACATGCAGTGAAGGCTTCCTGGGCAAGCTCTCTGACATTTAAAGAACATTGTAGGGCACGATGAAGTTTCTTCTTATACACCTAGTCTATCATGGTGCATCACTCCTCCTCCTAACTGACAGAAACACAGTCGAGTTATTTTGCTTTTTCCTTCTGTCAGATTTGACATTGCATGCAAGCTCACACCCTTAAACAATTTCTCTTCTGCTGCTGGTTTTCTTAGCTCACTATTAAAGCTCTCAGATTACAGGACTCAATTAGTATGCAACTGCACTTAAACTTTGCGGTTCTCCTAAGAAAAAATTTTGTGACTGAAATTTGGAAACCATCTGGTAAAACAGCACCAAAAAGGTGATAAAATTGTTAAAGATTCATCAGCAATTGCTGAAGTGCAGTCCAATAATTGATAGCACACCAGATCTTCTTTCCCAACAAGAAATTGTTTAAATTTCCATAGCATGAGCTTTGATTTGTTTGTTGTTACTCATAATAGAATAATAGACTCTTCAGTCTAGAGTTTTGCATACATCTTCTTGATTTTTATATTGGCTTTTATTCCAAGCATACCTATATTAGCTGAGTATATAATAAGGTGCAAGGACCAACAAAGTCAGTACATCATATTAATGAAACCAGTGTGGTGTGGTTTGGATTAATCTTTTCAAAAGGAATCTGTAAAAGTGGGGGTAAAAGGTAATAAAATCTCCAGCTGTTAAACTTGGAATTATGATCAAACATAGAGTATGGGACATCCTTTTTTATATAGGTGTTACTACTACAATGATTGCTCTAAATTAATAAGTCATAGAAAGGAGTAAGAAAACATGTGGGAGCAACCTTCAGGTTCAAGAACACCCTTTCAAAGACAAAGTGTCAAGGAATACAATCCAGTGTAATCTTCAATATTCAGTATAACCTTCACAATATTTGGAATTTAATTTTATTTATACAAATATACAATAAGAAACAAAGTTATTCGGACTGGAATGGGAAAAAATCCATATATATATATGTAAATCTTGCTAGAAAGGATAAATAGAATTTTGTTAGCTCAAAAGGATACAAGTGTGTCAAATGCAAATGTTGAACCAGAGCAGGGAGGGGAGTGGCTAATGGCTTTCTTTTTAGTGGGACTGCTGAACTGGGAAATACTATTCCTAAACCATGACATGTTATGGGAATGAAGAACTAATTTGGCTGCAATTACTGAGCTTGCAAACAGCTTGTAAACATGGAAACAGCTGTGTTATTAGGTTTATCACCTGTCTAAGCCCCATATATCTGTACTTGCTTCATTTTATGTCTGTTTTCTTGATGACTCCCCAAGTAGCCCAGTAGGTGCCAGCTTACATTCTCTCTCAGAGTTTGCTCACTGTTCCAAGCAGTACATTTAAACCTCAATTTCCTGTGGGACAAGCTGAGGATAGCCCTTCATTCAAACTTCTAGAAAGTACCCATAAGTGTCTAAAGAGTGTGTTCCTCTTTATATAGGGCAGATTGCACCCATGTTCATACAGTCCTAAGAGGTGCTGTGTTATCCCAAGGTTCACAGTGTGGGGATGCTGCCTGCAGCACCAAAGCCAGCCTGGGAGGCCTGCAAGCTTCTCTCTTTGGTCCCTGTCAGTTCTGCAGCTGTGGCTGTTGCTTTATCTCTTGGTTTTCAAGTGAGCAAAGTTTCCTATGGGTTCCCACCACTGAGCTACATCATCTTTAAGGGCAAAACACCTAAATTAGGCCTTTGGCAGCTGTGGTGTCCAACTCTACTCTAAGCAGAACTGTTGGTAAGCCTTTGTTTTTAACCACTGACTCACTGCAATAAACATGACATAGGAGTGGGAAGACATAGGAGACATGACATAGGAGTAGAAGACACTAGTACTTCATATCTCAATAAGTAATTTTACAGGAGACCAATTTTGTTGTTGCAGACATTTTTTTTTTAAGAAATAGTGCAAGTAATTAATAATATCTTTTAAATATACACATACCAAGGAGATTTAAATGGGGAAACAACATCAGTGGACTGCCTGGGGCTGAAGGCAAAGAAAAGCTCCCTGCTGCAGAAAAGCTTGTTAAAATAAAAATCAGGGAGGTGGGCAGAGTAGCAAATACTGATTATTGGACATAATGGTGGAACTACATGCTATAGTTTTTATCTTTACAATATCTATCAGACAAAAGTTATCAGTCTCAGAGTCAGGTTTTCCTTCATACCTTTTCCATCCCACTGCTCTCCCTTTAGTTAAGCGTTCAAATAAAATGCTTCCAAGCTTTTTTTAGTCTGTGAACCACCAACATCTGGCACTTTGTGACTTGTTTTCTTCCCTTTCCAGAGGCAGTCATCTGTGCTGGGGCAAAGCCAACTCTGGTCTTGGGGCTGCTGTTTAGCTTTCATCTCCCTTAACCACGATGTGTTTATCACCACATTCAGGCTACGAAAAGCTTCCCCAGAATGAGGAACATTGTCAGAAAGCCCATGCTATTTAAATCATCACAAAGCATGAAGAACAAATTTGTGTACTTCTAAGGCAATGCCCTGGCAATACAGTGTAGAGACAGAAGACAAAAAACTCTTGTAGCCTTTTATCTAGAAAACCAACCTCAGAGATGCTTAAAAGCAATCCAGAGTCTTCTTCTGTAGACCAAAAGTAAAATAAAATTTAAAAAACACCACCAAAAATGCCCCAAAACAAACAAAAAATCCCTCCCCCAAAACCCCAATTCACAGGCAGAAAGGATTGGAAAATATGGAAGAAAAGAGATCTATGAAAATAAGTTATCACACACAATCTCATTTCTGTGGGATGGGAAAGACAGAAGGTAGACCTTGTAAAACACACTGACTAATAAATCATTTAAAGTGTGAAATAAATGAAGAAGCAGCATCTACATCTTCCACAAGTATAAAATAGGAAAATAAACAAGGAAGAATACCATGCTGCTTTAATACATACATAAGGGGACTCATATACAGATATATAGTCCCCATTTCCTTCCTAGCTTACTGCTTAGATGCTGGCTAATGAATGATTTCTGTGTGGGGGTTGAAATACAAGGAGTTACTGGCACTTCACTCAGAAAACTAAAATAATTTCTTCTAAGCTCTTCATGTTACATTTAAACTTTGTGTCACACAAATAGCAAGCACAGTTCTTGCTGTTTCATGCTTTGCTTGTGCATGAGCTGTTGATTACCTATGTTTCCAAGACACGGACATTTTGGAATACTATTATCTATTTTGTGATGAGTGCCCTTGACTGAAAGTTTTTAATTGCTTCTTGACTATAATGGCTTCTGTTTTCCATCTGTGGCTTCAGCCAGGCAGTCGTAAGTTTGATCGCTATGGTAAGTGACTCATGTTTGTGGCCTGAGACCACTTTGTAACCAGGCCCACAATAGTTTTCACCTCTTTGACCAGTTCCAGATCTATGCCAAGCCTAGACACAGACTGTTCTTCTTCATGTTTGCTGTAGATTCACAGGAACATTGGCGCTCTTAGCTGCTGGGGGCACACGCAGCCTTGTGTGCATGACAATGATTTTAGGCAAACTGGTTTATATGAGATACATTATTCCAACTTGCTGTTGTTCCCACCATGTGTAAACACAGAACAATATACTTGCTGATGGACTGATACACCTAAATTGCCAGCTGGACTGCCCTAGCCTAGGAATCTTTCCAGCCCCTCTGTCCTGGGACATCACCTGTCCTGTCATTTGAGCAACATGGAAGGTATCCCTGCCCATGACAAGGGAGCTGGAACTAGATGATCTTTAAGGTCCCTTCCAATAGAAACCATCCTACAATTCTGTGATTAATTTTAAGTTGTATTTCTTCTTGTATCATTTGTTTTATTGTTTAAACAAAATGTAATAATTTTCAAGGTAGAGTGGAAAGGCTTGCAGTTGGCTGTGAAAGCTAAAATAATGTAGAGAGCCAGAGGAGTAGATTTGGACCACTAGAATTTCTCACAGACAGCTTGAAGAGGAGGACCTGCCTCAGTGCCCCAGTCAATCTCTTGATACAGAAACAGGAGTATGTTCAACCTGTGTGCTGCTCTTTCTGCTGATAACTCTTTTTATAGGATGAGGAATGAGACAGTTCAAGCACTTCTGTCTCCAATCATGGTAACACTAACACAGATGGAGTTTCCCAAAATAGTTTGTTTCTTTCTTTCTTAGTGAAAAAAAAGAGAAATTCATGACATCGTCAACTCAATCTGGGCAGCACCAGGCAGCCAGCAATTCTCCTGGAAAGAATATCTCAGGATAGCAAGCAAAGAATAGATTTGAATCTTTCCCTAGGACCCATAATGTTGCCAGACAGTATAAGGAGGAAAAAAAGTCAGGCTTGTGGCCAAGACTGTGAAAAATGGGTGCATCATTATCTATTCTGACTTGCAGTAAAACCCATCATCCAGCTATTTTTTGCCTCATATTGAATACTCAAGTATTGAATACTCAATTTTTTCCCCTAAGTGTTAAGATATAAAACTTTAAATCACAAAATACTGTAATTAGCATGCAAGCAAAACTAATTTGAGATATGCAGTGTGTAATTTTTGCATCTGCATGAGGACAATGAACTGTTATCTGGAGTTATTTATTACTTTCCAGACACTGAGGCCAGGAGGAATGAACAATGAGCATCCTTAGTGCTAAATCCTGTCTCCAAATCACTGGCTTGAGGGGCACTGCCCACTAAGAATGATTCTTGGCTTCTCCTGAGCAATGCCAGGGAATTGCTTTGGAAAAGTGGCTGGCCCAATTGGACAACACGTCAGGGAAAGTTCAGATTGAAAAAAAGTGTTATTGATGGAACTATTTCACCTTCAAAAAGGAATAATTAATTTTGGTGAGATTACTGTTCTCCTGGGTGCTGTTTATCTTACGTGTGTACATCTGTGTGGAGCCACAGGCCTGGAGTCAATGTCTGTCAGCAATGAACCCAAGTGAGAAGTCTGATAGTTCTGTCTCTTTGCCAGCAGAACTTTTCCCTTGCAAATACTGATCTGTCATTTATTTCAGTCACAGAAAGTGGGATTCTTGTATACCTGGAATATGTCCATGTCATACTTGAGCATTGTAAAGTAGGTAACAACTTTTCTTTTTTCTATGATGAACAGCATATAATTATGTTACTCTAGAGGTCATCAATGGTGCATTGTTTAGTCAACTGTAATAGCAGAAGTTTTTTCTGAGGCTACTTGAGAGTGCTTGTGTGAACAGCTAAAAAAAATCTTGAAAATTGTATAGGGAGTAGCTAACAGGAGCAGCTTGAACTCTGAAGACCTAGGCTGGTCACAGTGTGGGAAGCAGTTGGGATTGTGGAAGAGGCGGTCTGGAAAATTTCTCATGGCAAAAGCATCTGTTCTCACCTTTCTTTTTTTTTTGCAAATGAAGCGAGTTGAAGGCAGAAGAGAAGCCAGAGTGTCTCAATGTGGAGGTAGGGATATAGGCCAGGGAGGAACATGACTGAGCAGGAAGGAGTATTTATTCCAGGTCCTGCCCTCCAACATGTCCATGGCTGTTCTTGGTCCCATCTTCTTAACCTGCTGTATGAAACTTAGACCAAAAGTCAGTGGGAAGAGTAAGCCGAGTTTCTCTGTGAGTCTTGAAAATATTCCCTTCACTCTAACAGTCCTTGAAATCTGGTTATCTTCCTTTCTGATTCTCATTTTAGCACTTATTTTTTTCTTTCCTTTTTTTCCCCCATATGTGTTTTGATGTATTCTTTGTTATTGAGTCTCAAGTTTTTACATAATTTCTAAAACTTGGCTTCAGCCCCCTCCAAGTGATGCTAAGGAGGCTATTCCCTACTCCATGCCTTCAACACTGGCATAAGAAACTGCTCATTTCCTCTGGCTGCTAATTCTGACCAGTAAAATATACTTACAGTCTTCTAATATTAATAATAATCCGAGATTTGCCTCAGCACAAGGGAAAAGATATAGTATATCTTCATAAATATTTAAAAAATCATTATTTCTTCCACTTTTCAGCCACATTTCCAACGAGCCAGAGTTTCACAGGCATGCTTAGCTTTCAGTTCCGGCGGAATTTGATGTGAAAATTCATGAAGAAGCCCTTTGCTGCTGTGTAGCTTTGGAGGCATGGAAACAGCACCCTGCCCAGAGGAGGTGCTCTGTTGGCCAGGCTGGTGCCCAGCACAGGGAGTGTCTGCTCTGATGCTGCAGGCTGTGGTCTGCCCAGCTCAGCAGGGCAGACAAGACTGGTGGCTTTGCACAGGTGCTGGCACCGAGTGCCTGGCCCACAGAGCTGCCCATCAGCTGCTGTGCTGTGAGCTCAAGCAAGTGAAGGAGCATGGCAGAGGACTTGGGTTAAAATGGGGAACGTGTTCCGTTTAGCTGGAGCTGGGGATTTGCTTTTAGAATAGATTAGGTCTCAGAAGGGGGAAATTCAGCTAAGGTGGTAAATGCCAAGAGTTTTCTTCATTCCAAGATTATGTCTTTTTTTCCATGATCAGGATGCCAGTTCTCAAGAAATCTTCAAAAAGTATTGCTACTTAACATGTCCACTGGGGCATCAAATGTATCACACAGAAGCAGACGAAAAAAATCCAGCATTTTTTTTAGTTTCGATATGAAAAGACATCTGTTCCATTAGTACCATTATCAGCCACTACACATTTCATATGTTCACATTTGCCAGCTGCAGAATGAGAATACCAGTGAATAATCATTTTTCTTGCCTGAGTGTGTCCATTGCATCTTAAATTTTAGCTCCTTTGGAGTGTGTGAAGGTAGGGAGAAAAAAATTATGCTTTAATTTAGCCTACAAAAAAATGTCTATTACTTCAATTAGGCACAGATAAGCAGGTAAAAGTATTTTCTCTGAGCTTCAGCAACTGGGAAAATTCATTGTTTGTTTAATCTGTCAACCAAACCAAGGCTTCCGACATAGGCTGATAGTGACTTTAGGGCCAACATAGACTCTTCCAGAGGACTTATTATTATTGATAATAAATTATCAATAATGATAACATGACAACAATGACAACATTAACGACAACAATAACAATAATAAAAATACATCTGGTAAGAACAAAGCCATAAACAGTTGAAAAAATATCAATGAGTGCTGGCCAGTATGCCTTCACATAAAATGATTAATAATATGCCTTTTGAAGCTTAGTCCTAATAGACTTCTGTAGTTCAAAGCTGTTTAAAAAGCTTACCCTAAATCTATTCTTACCTTTTCCAATAACCCATACTTATGCTTGCCAATCTTTGGGAATAAATTCTAGAATAGACTTATACAACCCTCAGACAAGAGGAAAAAAGATGTAGCATTTAATTCTTGTGGAATTATTGACTGGTGGTTAAACCTTGACATTCTGTTTTACGATTTTGATTAAAAAATGCTATGAAATGCAGCAAGATAGTGACTAAGAAATAAATCCACACAAATATATTGATCTTTGTTTATAATATTATGTCTTTTGAGTTGGAACTGTTAAAGCTGTGATTTCTCTGGCTTGGAGGATTCTACAGGTAGAAATATTAAACTGTGAGTCTATACATTGACTGTCAGTTTCAGATATCACATTAATTCCAGATAACAGTTAATTTTTCTTCTGCAGACAAAATGATTACAAACTCATTATCCCAAATAATTTTGTTTGCATACCAATTTCTGCATTCTGCAAGTCATAAATTTTAGTGCTTAGGGGGAAAAAAAGTGAGGCAAGTAGGAATAAGGTAAGTGCTGTGAACCCCCAATTTCATCAGTACCATTTCATGCTTGGGGACAGGGGAATGGACTGCAGTTCTTGTTTCTCTTAAACAATACCAGTTCCTAAGGTTAATGAAAATAATAATAATAATAATATTAATAATAATGATAAAATAACCCTAACTGCACTAGGTGGTGAGCACATTTAATTTGGACTAGAAAAATCCATGAGATTTCAGTAAATATGGAAACCCTGAAGAACTGTGCAGTTGTGCAAATGTTTCTACATCAGGAAACTAACATGCTGACTCCTGTCAGTAAAATTGTGAAGGAAGGCTTCAGACTCCTTTAGCTTCAGTAGCAAAATTACATCTCTTCTGAAGCTAGCATTTCTGTTGACTAATTAGACATTTCTTACTAGTTCTGAAGGTATTGATTTTCATTTCTTAACCAAATCAAACAAAAACACCCCTCAACATCTTCAAAGGAGAAACTAAAAGTACCTTGTGCAGTGACAATGAGCACTCTGTCATGGTCCCTCCTTATCACCTTGCATGTGGACTGATGGAGTGTTTCCACAGTTGCCTCCCAGTACACTATTAATCCAGGATGAGAACAGTCAGATGCAATGTCCCTCACGTCAAGTGGTTGACAGTGACATTTGTTTACCACATTAACAAGCCCTTTTTAATATTCTGCAATTTGATTTTACGTGGGTTTTTTATTGTCCTCAACTCTGATTTATTAATTAATATTTTTATTTTTGCTCCTTGACGTTCGTCTTCCACAGAGAGAAATAAACAATGATGGAGACTTTTAGGGTTTCAGTGGGTCTTGAGGAGGATTAGCCTTAGATACAGAGTATCAGAGTGCCACTTTTTTGGGAGGATTTCAGACTTTGCCCCATTTATGTCTCATTCACCTTGCACAGATGCTGCACAAATACAGTCTCTTTTCTACACCAAATGTGATGGAAATGAAGTTTGCCTGCCTTGGAATGCAGTGTGATGTAAAAGACTGTATACAGCTGGTAAAGCAGATAAGGTGGCCTGTGTAAATCTATTTGAATGTCACAGTTATCCATGCCATGTGTGCTGGGATTTGTATTTCCAGGATTGGAAACACAAAAGACCTGGAATTAGCTAAGTCAGTGTGTGTAAAAGCACATTGCAAAACTTGTCCTTGGCCCAAGGCAGCATAAGACCAACATTTAAAAATTCACTTTACAGTGTGTTGTACTTCCTCTTATCTTTCACACATCTATTTTTCCCTTTTATGAATAAAATAAGGAGAGAATCATGGCATTAATCATGCCCAAACACAGTGTTGTTTATTCATCAAGAACAGGTTCCACTTTTCGGTTGGATAATTCATACTAGAAATAAATAATTCTCTTGTCCTGAAAAGATTGCAAAGGAAACTGTCAGTTCCTAAACCCAACATTATGCTTTAGCAAGAAGCAAAGTAGTCCTTAACTACTTACTGTTGGATGGGACATGGCCAGGTTTGCTTTTATTCTTTTGAAATTCTTTTTTTTTCCAGCTGAAAAATTTGCTATCTCTCATATCCAACTTTTTAAACATAAAATCACCTTTTTAAGTATAAAATAATATAGTCTAGGAAAATCTTGAGCTCTTCTCAGGAAGTATTTCTGTTTCTAGAATACCTAGATTGACTTTACCCAAAAGAAGCAACACTTAGCATGGCAATTGGATAGAGCCAGCACTGAGAACAGGGATGAAAAAATGGATTCACAAATTTTAAAGGTAGCTTTTGATAAGTATAGAATGATCTTTACAGAAGGATCAGCTTGTGAGTGTATGGAGTGCTACTAAAAGAGCAGTCAAATGTAACATTAACGTATTTGCTAGAGGTCAAATTCTTTCTGAAAGATATATGCTTGAACTCAGGGAATGACATTCTGGTAGTCTAGATCCTTGAGTTAAGACCCTCCAAAAACAAAAACAAACAAAAACTCCCAAAAAAACACCACCAACAAAAACCACAGCCAAAATCAAAACCAAACCAAACCAAGCCATACCAAACCAAACCAAACCAAACCAAACCAAACCAAACCAAACCAAACCAACTGAAACCCCCCCCAAAAACAAACAAAAAACCAACCAAAAAACCTGAAAGAAAAAACAACAAAAACAACAACAAAATGAAATTGCCGTTGGCACCAACAGAGAAAAAAAATCTTATAAGATAATTTACACTTTTTCCTCAGAGTAAGTATCATAAAAGTACCTGTACCATGAAAGGAGCAGGTATCCATGGTGATCAGCAATTTACCATCTTTTGTTCTCAGTTTTCACTCCAAAGAAAGTAAAATAATGACTCACTATTTCGCCTAGTGGCTAATTTCTTCATAAGACAGATAAACTGTGAAGTGTTAGAACAGGCTTATAAATTACTTGCTAAATTAGCTAAACTCATCTCTGTCAAACCTACATCCTCAATAGAATCATGCTATCGATAATAAATTTTTCATTCTAAATGAAAACAAGACATTGCAAGACATTATACAAGGAGAGGTAAGTTACTGACATCTTGATTTGGGCTTTTTTTTGGTTTGTTTTAAATTAAGAAATCGAAAATTAGAAATTAAGAGATCTGCCAAGACCAAATCTCACAATCTGCACAGGATTAAGGAATAGCCACATGAATATCTGTAGTTTCCTCCTTTTAGCTGCAAAGTGGTTGCAAATTCTGAAGATGGCAAAGTTGAATCTTTCTTTCAAGTCCACATTAATATTGTTGCCCTACTGGAATTATACTACTGAAAAGATTATTTTAAACATTTGTTTCTTCTTGCGTGAGAGCCACAAGACGTCATTTTCTTACTATAACTTTTATTTATCATCTTAACTCTCACACACAGTATTAAAAGACAGAGAAGATGTTCAGCAGCTGAAACCTTGGTGGCTTTCCTCCATGTTGTACTAGAACGTACAGAGAACTCTTTAGGTTTGATTAGTGAAATAAAGGGGGAAATAAGGAAAACCCTTTTTGCTGTGATGAATTGTGTGGGGCTGAAAGAACTTGCCACTTACACCTTGTCACAAGCACTGAAGCCTACTGAGACTGAGGTAGGTTGAGGAGGAACTCCGCGCCCTGAGCTGTGAGGAGAGGGTAAACTCAGCAGGATGTGAGTTGTTCACTTGTCTGCCTCTCCTGCTAAAGAGGTTAGTCCTCTGATTTCTAGCTAGGAACTTCAGCTACAGCTCCTGGCTATGGCCATGGCTGAGGACAGGCTACCAGGCTGGATGGGTCTCTGGCCAGACCCAAACCCAGCAGCTCTTCCACTCCTTGTTCCTTAAATATCCAGTTATGCAAATGAGCGTATCTCCAGCAAAGCAACAGAAATGAGCTATGCTTCAGAATTGTATAACCCTATTAATATTTTATTGATTCATCAGAGATTGCTGTTTAACTATGGGTTTGTAGCATGAAGATCTAAAAGAGATGGTGGCAGTTGTGAAGTTTATGTGTTTTCAAGGAAGACAAAACTTCTATCTTTTACATTTTCTCACTCTTCATTATACAACCAAAAATAAGATAGAGATTAGATAGAAGATAAAACACAGATTAGAATTTGAGTAGGAGAAAGCATTTCATGGTGAAACTTTGAAGAATTTTAAAAAGGGGAATTTAGAATAGGCCATTTTATTATTATTATTATTATTATTATTATTATTATTATTATTATGGAAAAAGAGATCAGTATTGATACCATTTAATGAGAAATTGTCATTTTTACATCAGCAGATGTAAGGGAAATAAAGATATGGCTATACTTTTTCCTATTTTATTTTTCCAAAACTACAGAAGATGTTGCAAGTGAAATGGAGCAGTTTTCAATAGCAATTAAAATGTCCTTTTATTTGATTTATTCATCCAGAATTTAAAGAAATGCTCCTGTAAACTAAAAATGAAAATGTGAGGAACAAATACTGCTCCCCTTGATGAAACCTAGACACAGGACTGTGGTTTTGAGTCCTATTAGTCTTGCAGTCTTGCAGGCTGACCACTCCAAATTCATCAGCCTCCTAAGTACAAAAGGCAGATTGCTGGCGAGCAAAGACTATTAAGTCTGTGCTGTCTGGCTTACAACTCTGAATTCAATATCTGCTTTTAGATAAATGGGGCTATTGGAACTTGACAAATTTGTTTCCACCCAGAGACATATGTTTCTAGCAAAACATATTGGTAAATAAAGCCCTTTTAAATTGCTTTTCAAATCAAATGAAAGCTTTTTGTCTCTAAAACAAAGATCAAAAGAGAAAGATTGGTAAAAGTCCAGACACCAGCCTTTTAGAGTACAATCTCTCTGTCTGCACTTAGATTACATTTTTTTCCCAGTCTTTTGTTATGGGATATTTTAGTGTGGTTTTGATTAAAAGTAATTTGCTTCCTTGCTTATTCTATCTGTGCAGCAAATGAATGCTCTGAATTTTTTCATATGCTCTACAGCATGGTATTTTGCAGATATTCTCATTTTCTTACAATAGCTCTCAAACAGTTTTTCATGGAGAAGTTGTGGGCTGGAAATGCCCAAATAGGCAGGTGAGTAACAACGATTCTTCAGACCTTCAAATTTTTATCTCAAAGTGATATTCTCTACTATCACTACAAATTATTTTCCAAAATATCATTTGTCACAGTTGTGTTTCCTGGCATTATCTACAGTTGGATTTTAGTCAGAGCAAAGCTTTGCTGGAATGTTCTTTGTAGTGCCCACAGGGGTTCCACAGGCTGTAAGTTGTCAACACCGCTGTGGAGCCACAATTTATTCCCAGCAATAAATTGTGGATAGGAAATACTTAAAATGGAAACCTGGAAAATAAAAAGGAGTCTGCTCTATGGTTAAAAATAAAGGCTCAGTTTTCCTTTCAGGAAAGGAACTTAAGTTCTATGCTGTGATAGAACTTAAGCCAAGAGCACTTTATACGAGGTGTCATAATTTCAGTTTTGTTTGCTCTTTTCCAGACACGAAACACATCCTGAATCCAACAACAGCACCATGAATGGGGTTGTTGGAGAAAATTTTTCTTCCACACCCTTATCAGCACACTGATGCAATGTCTAGGCATTCCAGTGGTGTTGGAGCCCCCTCTAGACTTCTTAGCTGGCACTTTAAACAGTGTACTCATCCTTCCTCTCCCTCTTCACAGCCTCAGAGGGAAATAAGAAAAGGAATCATAACAAAATCACGAAAACATTTTTTCCCAAAGTATGTTGACAAAGAAAATAAGCCTTTTATCTGGTTTGATGCTTCAGGGAAGAGTATTGCAATGTCTATAGTGAATGGATGGCATGTTTTTGTCCTCAGGCCTCAAAACCAAAATAATAAAACAGTGACTAATTTTTAGAACAACAGCTTGTCAGATCTAGTCTTCCTATTGTTGAATACAAGTACTGTTTTATTATATGATCAAAGATTAAGACCCAGAAAAGGATATTAGTTTATCATACTAAATGTCAGAGCTTTAGAATGAGGAATTGTTCTGAGCCCTATGAGGTGACCAGTAGCAGGTGTTTGCTAGCAGGAAGATGCTGAATTTTTCCTTCAGCTTAATCAGATTAGTTACCTGAGTGTTTTTTTTTCTGGGGAGCATTATATCTGTAGCTAGGTAAAAGTAGTACCCAGGTACACATACAGGAGTAGATGAGCCTGTCAGCCTGGATTTTTTACAAGCAGTTGTCTTAACTCATGGGGACTCCAGGCAGAGTCAGTAAGTCTGGCTGCCTTGGTAGGACTTGCAGCCAGACTTGTGTATCCTCATACATGGAACCAGCCAATAAACCAGTGCTGCTGGTTTTAAGCTGGGATAGCTCATTGACATCTTTCTGGATGTCCTAAATTCTCAGTGAGTATCCATCACCAAATCAGGAGTTCCTCTGGATGTTAAAATTACTATTCTCAAAGGATCACCTGAGCTTTTCAGGATAAAATACCTGCAGTGTTTTTGGCTGTGGCAAGAATATAACATCATAATTTACTCAGATACATAGTGATCTACTACAACATTTATGTGTCTATCTATTCTATTTATCGTTCAGCTAATTACTATTTTTCTTTGTATCAAAAATTAAATTTAAAGGGACTTCCTATGGAACAGAACACCTCGCTGGAGCTGGGGCTTTCATTGACATTCTGCCCTTGCTGTGGAACAATTCCTATAAACAGATTTTTCAATATGACTTGTAGGAACAGGTTGGACTATGTTGTTTGAGGAAAAAAAAATTCTCTAACTAGAAACCAAAGTAGCTCATGGGATGAATTTAAAGGTTCTGGTGAAAAACATCATTGGGTGCTGTGCTGAGATCTATTGCACTCCCCTCAGCTAACCTGAAAGTTATTGTGAAGTGTTCATCTCAGCACTCAGAGCTCAGGCACCAAACCATCATTTGGTTTAATTTCACCAGAGTCCCCGTCCATCACAGCCCACTGTAAGGATGCACAGCACAGCCACACCATCTCTATAGGTCAATAAAGTTACTGCCTACAGGCAATGATTTACCATGTTGTTATCCCTCAGTAATTCAAAAGATTCAGTCATGTTTTCAAAGGCAAACAGATTTGTTGCTAGAGTTTGATATTGTTTTCTAAACCCTGTGCCCCTGCAAAGTATAAACTCAGCTCAGCTTTAAATATTTGCACTTCAAGCCTTTCTCCGTTCTGGGACTGGAGCGTCACTGGGGAGAGACTTGCACAGTTTTGAAATGGCAGCATGATATAAATTGGCAAAAATTGAGCTGGTAGCTTGGAAGAAGTGTTTGTGAATAATGTAGCGTATTTTTCTCAATATTTTGAAAGTTCTGGAGTGTTTCTTATTCTGAAACAAGAAATAGAACTAGATACATAATTTTCATGAGCCTCAACTACTTTGGGAGCTTTGTTGTGGGTGTAGTGGCATTAGACAACCATATTTGTTCATTATATGTTAATATTAAAATCAAAGAATAAGAATTATAAGATATCTAATGGGACAAGTGTTGGAATAACTTTCTCATTATTTCTATTCAATATTTTTTTCCAATTTAGTCAAAATTAAAATACAATAAATCTGTACAACCCATGCTAATATAATTTTCATTTTCTTACAGTATTGTGTCTGTCTTTGTATCTAATACAGTCATACATAACACAATAAATACTTTGAGACTGTATATTACTGGTGATCTTTTGATCTAGGTTGAAGATTCAATATAGCTTTATTGTACATTCCCTTAAAATCTGAAACTTTGAATGTGTTTCAGCTTGCGTGTTTGCTAGGCATATATTCCAAACTTCTTTGGACTTGATTTCTATGGCTGGACATCAGGAGCCAATGACTAATTCTCACTGATCTATGCTGCATCACTGGTTGTATACTAGCACAAAACTCTTTTACTATATGTAAAAGAATTACTTCACCATGCTAAAATTTAGGGAGGTTAGAAAGGCATCTCGGGATCTTTGTCTTCTTCTGGGCTCCACAATCTGCTGGAGCTCACAAAATGCCATGGTAAATAGACAATATAATCTCTCTGGGGTGAGACAGTCGACGATTGAAAAGCCTATTTCAACTCACATCTCTCTTGTTGGTGGCTACCCAATTGTGTTTCTATGATCCCACCAGGGACAGAAGAGGAAATATGCATTTATCATCTATGCCTTCAAACCAGTTCTCTGGCTCTTTTCTCTTGATTTTTTTTAAAACCTTTCTCGACTGTTATGACAGGTTTAGCAGCAGTAGAGCAGAGTGCTCCAAAGGATTTTTGAGTCTGGGACATCAGGAATTTCAGTCTCTTCAGTCACCATTTTCAGCAATGAAAATTTCTGATGTGTGCAAGAGAAATATTTTGGCAATCAGAGAGGTAAATCACTGGAGCAGGTAATGAGACAGATTGTACAACCTTCATCCATTGGGATGCTCAAATTTGGTTGTACATGGCCCTGAGCAACTTGATACAAATTGGACGTTTGATTTTGTTACCCCTGTTTCTAATGGGGAGTTCTAGTGAAATCCTCATTTTTCTTTAAAGAGGTGATCAACTTCTGCAATGAAACTCTCACAGTTCTGCAGCAAGTTTAGAAGAAAGAAATAAATTATTGAGAAGCTTTGTAGAAAACGGCATGCTGCTTTTAGGTGCCTTTGTATTTATATGGCCCATTTAGAAACATTTAGATTTTTGGTGCATCCCAGTTTTCATAGTTTCCACAATAGAGGGGTAAATGATGGTAAATTGCCCTGTTATCCTTTTCAAAAAAACATAATATAAGGTCCAACTTTTTCATTAATTTAGTGTCTGGAAAATTCTGAGGGTCCACAAGTACAAAGTTAACTCCTGTACCTAATAAATAGGTCAGAGTTCTGTGGGATATCAGATGATTATGTCTGCCTGCTCTGCAATTCATGCAGTCTGGTTTGTTTTCTGTTTTCCTCTGGGTTGATTTAATCACAGTGAAAATTCACTTACATCTATGGCAGCACAAAACCAAAACAAGAATTTAAAAACCAGACCTTAAATACTGATTCTTACTCCCATAACACTATTCAAGCATATAACTCACCCTTCTTTTAGTAACAATTGAGAATCTTCACTGTACTGGCAGCATTTTGTTTACAGAAAAATTATAGTATGAAGACAGAATTAGGAACATAACTGAAAATGTAAAATATGTATAAAGCATATATATATATATGGTATACTCTATATGTGTACAAAGTATGCTATAAAATGCATGGTTCTCACAAGTTCTTACAAGGGTTTTTTGGTTGTTTTTAGTTTCTTTTTTTCTTTCTTTTTTAATTTTGGGGTTTTTTTGTTTGTTGGTTTGGCTTCTTTTGTTTCCCCCTCCAGCCCACCCTGAGCTAATTAACTAAATTCTAAGACAAGTACATTGAAATCCACTGAGGACAGCTAACACTTTATAAATACAGTGAATTAATCTGGAGACTGTGAGAACTGCAGACACACTCAGACAAAATGATAGTGGCAAATAGACTTGGCCTTGTCTTGTGGCCCAAGTCAGAATATGTAAAGACGTAACAGATAGTAAGAAGTTGTTAATTACTTTTCTTTAGTTTTGACTGTAACTTTGAAGCAAAGTACATCCCTGGAGTGTTTACTAAGTTCTTTAGCTTCCAAAAAGGCCACTGGAGAGCCCACAGGAAGAATTTTGTATCTGCACTATAATAAGCATTGATGAAAACCTTGAATTAAAATCATTGACAGCAAAGATAGCATAATTGCCTTTGAATAATCTTTTTTTGATAGAGGGTAATAACTTTGACTTTCATGCAGTTTCCTTACAGATTGAAATCCCATAAACCAGAGAGGGCTCCATGGTAAAAACAAGCAGGACTGCAGCTCTTACCTACTGTTTGGGGAACAACTGTAGAATGGAAAAAACAATTTGTTTCAATGATTTGGCCAAGAGATAATTGGCATAAAAAATTTTTAAAAATGGAAAATACAGGAATGTATTGAGGAAAAAAGTATAGATGCTGTGATCTGTCACGTTTTTGAATAGCTGGCCTTATAATTCAGCCTCTTAAGCTGCAGGTGCCACAGCTACAATGCCAGTGTATAAGTAGCATTGAATTCATAGAAGCAGAATAATGAGGCCAAGCTTAATTATTCTGATTAAAAAATGGTTTCGGAGTTCTGTTCCTGGTCCTGGGAGAGCAATTCTCCACATCTGAACAAATTGCAAAACTATTCATTATTGATTTTGCCTCTCTCTTGTTTTCTTCCCCCACCTAGGAGGAGGTACACAGTGCAGAAAAAAAAAGGTAAGCTTTTATTTTCCTGCTGTGTAAGCCAGCTGTTCAGGCAATCAGTCATGGGTCTGAGCCTCAGAGTAGGACCATACCCAGGGAGAAGGATTATTTCCAGGAGAAGTGGGGATAATACTTTTGAAGGCTAATCAAACATATCTGAAAGGATGGAGTTTGGAAGAAGGAGAAATGGAAAAAAATCTGGAATACTTAAAAGACTCTGTCTGATCTTTAGGAAGTGAGGTGTTGAGAGCTTCTCCTAGGAGTGTGAGAAGAAGAACTGGTTAAAAAAGAGACTTAGCATAAAAGAAGCTAATGAATTTTGTGACTGCATACAGATAAGCAAACAGATAAGGACATATATAGTTATGACAAATGGAAATGCAGAGGATGTAGAGGTAGACAACATTTTCATAGATGATGTAATGTGTTTCAACACTTTAGACAATGCTCTTCACCTTTTCTCCCGTTCATTGACTTTTAATATACTTTATTACAAACGGTGAAACAAGTGCATGTGCTGCAGCTCAACAAACCTATGCCATCTTCAAACATTTTCAGTCAGTTTTTACATTTGTTACTGTAATAATCTGTCACCTCAGTAAAACATGGAGGTTCTCATTCTGTCTGTACTATGTCTAGAAGTAGAGATTGCTTCAGATACAGAAAATCACAAACTCAAGTAACCTTATTTTTCTCTTTTGTTTGTTTATCCAAAGAATTTGCTAGGAAAATATTGGAAGAAATATTTTGAAGATATCTTTATTGCTGCTCACAGCTGTTATTAACATACATATGATTTATTTCAGCTGTGTCAGTTTAACAATTTCTATAGAAGAAAAAAAGAAATTGTAANAAAAAGAAATTGTAATGATTTCATGAAGGAATAAATGTTGTCTGAAAGTGCAATGTATTCAGTATAAGATGTACCAGGTCACAGTCTGAGCATTATAAGTAGAATTTCCAGGTTTGCCTGTGTGTTACCCTGCAGTGATTCACTTTGCTACTCATTTTCCATTCCATATTAAAGTTAGTACTTGTGTCTTCTTCTGCCTTAGCCCTCAACTACATGTTATTTTGTATTTGAAGGGACAATTCTATCTCTTAAGAGGGGGTACTTAGCTGCAAAAAGGAAGCAAAAGATAGAATCTTGTTTTGAATAGATCTCAGACAGCCACTATTTATCACCTTTCAGTATCTCCTTGCCATGTGTCATTAACAAAAATCAAGGCTTCTTGATGCTGGCTAGTAGTTATAATCACTAAATATATTATTTAACCATCTTACTGTTGATTTTTCTTGGCAGATTTATTCTTTTCAGAATTCTCTGTCTCCTTTACCTTCCCATCAGACATAGTGAGATGGTGTCCACACAACAGCCATTCATGATTCAGAAGATCACAGTTTTTCACAGTAGCGCCTTCTTAAATAATATTTCTCCAAATTATTTCAATGGGCATGTTACAAATGCTTAGAACTGCAGGTGTCTCCTGCTGTCAGCTGCTTTCCTTTCTAGTGTCCTT
>VWZV01000702.1:0-22765 GCA_013397155.1 Irena cyanogastra
TTAAACTGTTCTTATCTCAACATCCAAGCAGGAGCGGGGAGGAGAAGAGAGGAAGGATTAGTGTGAAGCTGTGTGGCGTTTCATCTCCAGCTGGGCTTAAAATCACAACAAAATACTTGCAAAATTATAGGTTAATATCTGAAAATTCATAAGAAAACACATTTTTACCCATAACCATCAGTTTTACAGGGATTGTTCAATCTTAAGATCCCCCCCCCTCCCCCCCCCAAAAAGAATGACTTTACAATTTGTTTTTCTGTGTTCAAAGTCTAGGATTTACAAAAATAAGTACCCATCAGTTAAATGTCCTATGGTTTTTTCCTAAGGGTGTTTAATTTTTCCATTCTATATTCTCTCCTGTGATATACACTGAAAGTGAAAGTGTGTCTGTGCATGCACTATGCAGTATAGGAAAATATGTCTCAGAATTTAGAGAATTGGGGCCACAGTGGTGGAATTTCTTTTAGAAATGTGTTTGGTTTAGAAAGGTATATGGATGTAAAATTACAAAAGTAGATTAATCAACTATTGGCCTTGAATATGGAATAGTGCTAGCTATAGGAAATCAAATCTGATTTAGTTGACAATAAAGTAAATTCATCATTATTGCACATATTTTTCCCTAAGTTAGGGAAGGGATACTACGCAACTTTCCAAAAAAAGAGATAATTTTTATCCTTATATATTCAAATTTCAAACCAAGAGAGACTTCTTCTGTGCTTTATGATAGGAACAAGTAGTGCAACAGAAACAATACAAAGGTTCTATACTGAGAGAGAAATCATCTGTGCATGTTAATGCTATAAGCATATATCAGTTCATTCTACAGTTTTTCCAGATGTATTAATTTCCCAGATGACATTGTTAGATGTTTTCTATTACTTGCTGAGGGAAGCCAGTAGCTGAAAAATTTATTTACAGAATTTGCATTGAAGAAATTTTCTTCCTAATGTTGTAAAGTAATTACTTCTTGTTTAAGGACGTCTTGAGGCAGAAATCTCTAGATGTGATGCTATGTATAGAGATAACAATTGGTTAGCATGAAATATGCATTCATTCTATTAATGCAAAGTGGTAAGTAAAAGAGAAGTCTATCATAGTAGAGGCAAGGGGAATATTATATAATGCACGTCTACAGAGACAAAGTAATTGTATTGCATGCGTTGAAAGCAAGCTTTCCCTCCCAATTAGAGAACTCTTCCATTGCAGCATTCTGCTTACAAGACTAGTAAGACATAGATTTTATTAAGTATCTAGCAATAACATACACTTGAACTCCAAAAATATTGGACTGCCAAAAGGTTGTTTGCATGAGATTATGTGCACAGTACTGATCATCAGGGGCATCCAGGAAGAGGTTGCCACCCCTGTTGTTAGCAATGCACCATCTTTTTTTCTGCAAGTGAAGTGACAGAGTGCAGGGTGAAACCCCGCACAGACAGTTGGGAAAAGCTTTGTACACAATCAATCACCTCACGGTGCTGCAGAATTTAAATAATCCTGTCACTTTAAACCATGACTTCTCGTTGTCTCTCTGCGGGTGAGGCACATCAGCCTCGAGCGAGGGTTCGGGTGTGGGATCTGACCACCCAGCAGTGGGAGGCCCTTATGAGCTTATCGCTTCAGGTTGTGGGTATGCCTGTGTCCCCACAGATACTGGGGTGTGCTGGGTACCTGCAAGGTGTGCTCGCCCTGACCTACAGTCACAAAGACAGAATTGGGCCAACAGGCAACCTTCAAACTATGACCAAAATGGAAGTCATCAAGTGGATGAACCCTTGAGTGATGAATTGGATGACCCCGATATAGAAGATGAAGATCATCACTCGGATGGTCCCTCCACAAACAGATACTGAACACTTTGTTTTGTCGTGGGTTTTTGCCTTCATGGCTTGTGCTGAGATTTCTCTGGCCACTCCAAGTCAGCAACACCAATGAGGTTCTGATTGATGGTTTTCTTGAAGGAACCTCTGGGGCTGGGTTTGTTCCACTTTCTGCAAGGGCCCTACAGTGAGGGGAACAAGAACAGTTTTCCCTTCTCGCCCTTTGTTTTAATAATGGTAAGAGGAGGAGATGTGGGGCTGACTTACAGTGGGATTAGGAAAATTCAGCAGCAAGTCCTGGCTTTCCCAAGAGAAAGCAGCTTTCCTTTCCAAGGACGGCTCTGTGAAGAATTTTAGATTCTCAAAAAAAGGACTGATAGAGGTTCTGTAAGCATCTCACGTTCTCAAAACAACAGCTGCTGGTTTTGACTTTTGCTTACTTTTTCCTTTGTGTCTGTTCTCAAAACATGCTCTCTCTGCCTCGTCCAGTGGTGGGAGGGAGGTGTTGTGCCATTTAGCCAATCACGTAATTGTTAGCAAAAGACCCTATAAAAAGGGCCTACAATAAAGTCCTTAGCCTTTTGATGAATACAAAAATCTTTGGAGTTCTTAATTTCATCCTCTGGGAAAGGGCGACAACAGAGCAGAAGGGAAAAAGGAACATATGTTAAATCAGCCAGAGACAGCACGTGGAGTGAATGAGTTTACAATACAGACAAGGCAGTGAGGTTAATTTCTTCCCCAGTGGGAAAAGGAGGCCAAGATATGGAGATGGTCACATGAGAGGTGCAACACACATCTGTGAGAGGCCAATGGGAAGTCTCACAAATTTTCCTGCACAAAGTGTCTGGTCCGTTGGAATAGATCTGGCCATGTAGGCTTGAATTCCCAGAGCTTTCTGTCTATAGCATTTTCTCACCAGGAGTTTCAGGAGTAGAGATGCGCAGCTGAGGAGGACAGAGTTAAGGAATGTGGCCATGATATTTCAAAATGAAGCAACTGATGAAGTTGCCAACTACCTTTTTGCTTTTAATGTGTGTTCAAGAGACAAACAGAGTGTCTTAGTGTTCCCTGAGTCCTCAGTAAAATAGAACACAATCACTTGCGTCACAGCAATATTTAGTGGCATTGTCTTACATCTATCATGATTATCCTTGCACTGTAGACCAGTGTGTAACAGTCACAACTCAGATGTCTGGTGGGGCTTATTTCCATGATCCTTGTGTGAATGTTGATAAGGAGTTACAAGGGTTGCTAATCACTAAAATATTAAAAATTACAATTTATTTTACTTTAATTCTCAGATCAATCCATTCTTCAGTTCCAAGGAACATGAACAAATAACATATAGCAAAGAACAGTTGCAGGTGTTTATGTTGATCAGGTATTTATATTACTTTTGAGGTGGCTATGTTGTATTTATATCGAGAGAAATCCATTCTCTCCTTTTGTTCTTCCTGATCACCTATTTTATTTTAATCTATTAATGTGAACTTCCAACAATCATTAGTAAGTCCATCTCCTCTACAAGCAATCATAATCACAATTCCTCATCTCAACTACACACTTCTAGCTCTTACTGATTGACATTTATGAAATACAAACTTACTCTCCTGAGCTTTTAGTACTTCCTAGTATTATTTTTAGGATTTGGTGGCAAAATAACACAGTATTTTATAATCAAATTCTCCAAGAACAAGCTAGGAGACAGGCTTGGCAACATTTGTTGATCTTTGGAAAGACCTGGATTGATTCCATGCATCCTCTGCTGTAAACCATCCCTAACTGGGTAGAGTAGAAAGGTTTGCTATGGAGAAATAGGATTTAGACTGTAGACCTAGAGGCACTAAGAAAGTAATCTTAGAGGCAGAGAAAACTGAGAGGAGATTTGAACAGAAATTTGTTGAGGTTTTGTGGATTTCTTTCCTGGTAATATCTGAGCACAAGAAGAGAGTGAGAGCAGATTCTGATTACCACAGAAGCTGTATTTTCAAGGCATATTAGGAAAATTATCTTACATGACAGATATGTTATGGAAGTATTATATTTTTACATATTTTTTAGCAGTGTGAAATAAAGATAGATTTGGAAAAGAGAAAAACAAGCAGAACATTCTCTGCATTAAGATCTTCTTTTCTGTCCCTTGAATCAACACCTGCAAGTCAAACATACACTGTTCTATCCTGTAAAAGGCTGCAGCCTAAGTCTTCTATTCAAAAGATGGTAGTGTAGTTGCACTACAAAGTTGGTCCAGGCTGAGTACAGTACTTCAGAGAGGTCTTGTTTGAAGTATGTTTATCAAAGATGCACCTCCTGTCCCGTGGCTTCTCTGTCCTCATTTATATAACCCATTATTGTGCTTTCTTTTTTCACTGGTCTGTTGGCTGAGCTTGTGATCCATCAGAAGCCTGACTGTTTTCTGTAAAATGGCTTTGCAGACAACTCTTCCAATCATGAATCTGGTAGTCAGTTACACTGCCCACTTTTTTCCGTTGTGCATATCACTGTTAAATATATTTTTCTTCTGCTCCAAAAAGAAAATTTTTGTCTTAAAACTCTAAGCTTGTTTACTTTTTTTTTTTTAAGCTTTATGGACTAGATTAGCTCAGAAGCTTATTTAATGAATATAATATTTAGATTATACTTGTTATCATCCAGACCTGTAGCAAAAATTCCAGATCATATGGGTTCTGGGTGAATCCTCATGGGACTAGGCAATGGACATTTGTAAGGTTTTTGTTCAAGATTCAAGTAGAATGTTTTTGCAGACAAGGCTGAGTATGTCATACAAACCTGTGCCTCCAGGTCTGAAGTAAAGATTTAGGATATTTTTTTTCAGAGTAGGATTACTGAATTGTACATTTTTTAACATTTTCAAACATTTTTAACAGAATACCTTAACTGAAAATAGCTCAATCTGCGAATTAATTTTTCCTTTTATGTATGAATCTTGCTGAAAAAGTATGGGAGGATGCACTGGTAAACACATGGCATCCATATATAAAAATGAAACTCATGAAGAATGTGTAAAAATGGGGAACAAAACCAACCAGCAGGACATGGGGTTCAGTTTCATACAGAGAAAACATGAAAATTCCACATAATATAACAGCCATCTATCTTGTTTCATTATTCACTGATGACTTTCAAACTTATTCAAGTCATTTACATCATTGTATTAGTTTGACATTATGTGTACTTTCCTGACTTTATTTATTCAGATAACCTTCAAGTGCCTGCCATGAAGAAGACTATGAAATTTTAATAGTCAAGTAAAAAGATGTACTGAAGTTTATACTTTCTAGAACCATATGTACGCAAACTCACATAAAGAAAGCAGATGCTTGGTTGTATCACACTGTTAGTGTTGGAGGGACAGGGACACCCATGGAAGTACAAGAGTTAGCAGCAACAATTGCTTCTTAAAAAACCTGCTTCGAGAAAAGTTTCCATGAACAGCAGATAGTGCCTGCCTTCTCAGTAAACATAACCATTTACACGGGAATTTTCTTCCAGTTCACAGGAGGACCAGAAGCAAACTAATAATAATAATGATAAATAATAATATAATCCCCAAAACTCATATTTTTCTACATACCATAAAGGACAGGGGAGAAAGTTGCATTCCCCATCTTAAAGTCCTGCACCCTTTCCCCAAGATCAAAGTAATTGGTTTTGAGAATGTGGGTCACATTTAATATGTACTTGGAACCCCACCAAATTATTAGAATGAAGTTAATATCTTGTTCTGATATTCTAAAAACAGGTATTACAATGAGTTATTCCACCACAAAGAATTCTTGTGCTATTATTAACCCTCTTTCACAAATTTGGAAATTTAGACTCAGGTAGATAAGGTTTGTGACTCAGTTCAACTTGAAAATCTCTCACAGACCTCTAAATATCATTCTTATCTCCTCTCGGTCCTCTGCTCAGATCACTGACCCTAAAAATAAACTGTTTATTGCCACTTAAAAAGTCTAGAAATAAATTTACTAGACTCTTGATTTATACTGGTAAATGGTAGAGTTAATTGGGATATTACTAACTGCAGCATCTATTCTTTAAGTGTCAAGTGGAACTTTAAAATATTTTTTGAAAGTGGAAAAGTTACTTGCATTAATCTAGTCAAATTCTGCTTTGTCTGATACTTGATCAAAAAAGAGTACCTCGTTTCATATTTATTTTAGTCAGATTTCTGTAGATAACAGAAAAGAATTAAGCTCATTTTATCTCACTTTGATATCTCTCTGTTCTGCATATTTGGTAGCTATTTAGTTCTGCTCACAGTGGAAGTAAAATATTTACAGAAGTGATTGTAGAAAGATTATAGTACACACATTTCATTGTGTGATCATGATCACTCCTTTCTCAGTTCTGAAAGGCCTTGTAAGAGACAAGAACAAAACTCCACCCACCCTAAAAGAAATATACAGAAATGAAAAAACATATTTATGACCAAAGTTTAAAATAAGTTCTTTCCATTGAAAACATTTTTTTTTTAATTGTGGTAACAAGATCTTGAATCAAAATAGTGTTTATTTCATTAGGTAAGAAATGTACTTTCACTCTTCTATAATAACATACATGTTGAAGTTAGCAGTGCTTAATTTCTTTCCCAGTGTTGAGTGACAAGTTTCATTTTTATCATAGAATCAAAGGTGACTTATTTCTTTTTTTGTCTTGACAGGAAAAGAATTGTTTACATTATGAATATCAGTTGGGTGCTGACAAGTGAAAGAAACTGCCAAATTTCAGTAACTCACTAAAACGAAACCAGAACTGCCCTTGAAAGAAGAAGATACAAAAATAGAAACTTGAATATATCTTTTTACTTGACTGTTAAAAATGCATTGTCTTTTTCATGACAGACACCTGTATGAAACCTGACTAAATAAAGGCTGTAAAATTACTTAAGAGTGTAGACGTGTCTTAGGAAAATGTTTCTGTGTGACATAAATGCTGATCTAAACCCTTTTACTTAGGAACTTAAAAATTATCTTTTAATATGGGTAGAATTGAAGTCATTCTGAGATTGCTCAACCCTACAAAAATAACTATGTTGACTCTTCCTCATTAGGCACAGTAGGTTATACAAGTTTTTTTTGAGTATTTGTTGTGAAGAATCGTGTAGTTGGATTCCTATATGGTAGGAACTCAATGGAAATTTGAGAGATAAAGGATTACAAATCCACTACTGTCAAAGAAATAGGTATTTAAATATCACTTATGTGATCACTTCTGGAGTAACTCTCAAGCTGCAGAAATTATTCAGGTAAAAAGAAGCTGATACATAAATGCAGTCTTAAGAGCAGAGGATTTTTTTATTATTTTTCTAGTTCCAGACCCAGTAAAAATGATGGTCTTTTTTTCAGTTGCGCTGTATTTCATAGAGAAGTAAGCTAAAGCATTGGTGTCACATCTGTCAAATTTTTTGGTGGTTACCAGTAGGCCTAGACTCTTCATTGTAGTCCATCTCACTGAAAGGACCAAATACGATGTTACCAAAGAAAAATAAACACATCACAGATAGGTGACTAAATTGTCCTGACTACAACAATGAACAAGTTACAGTAGGTGACCCAATAGCTAAATAAAATACTAAGGCATGGACCATGTGCCACTATTTCTGATTGTTTCAATATGTACTTGAGGGAGAAAACACAACATTTTGTCTACCTAGTTTCCAGGAAGATAATGAAGTTATAAATTACAGGTGTTGTCTCATTTTAATTTTGCATAATCATAATAAGTATGTCTTATGACCCTTAATGAAATGAGGTAATGTAAATTGAACTACAGTAAATAGATATAAATTAGGTTTCTTTGAAAAAATGTGGTGTTGAGTATGTTCCATCCTTCTTTTCCAACACTAAAATATAACTTTTTATTAATTTAAGTATTATTATTGTCAGGTTTCTACTTGAGAAGTCTTTGGATGAATCTTGCATAAGTTCCTTTACTTCAGATATTGTGGCTTGGTAATTTAGAAGAGTTTTTAGAGATAAATGGTATGCTTTGAAAAAACTCAAAAGGTTTCAGTGAACTCCAAGAAAGAGCTGTCCATTAAGCTAAGACAGGCTCAACCTCTTTTGTCAAAGATCAAGGTTCCTGGAATATTGACAGCTTCCTGCCCTTTCCTCTTCCTTTCTGCTTCTTTGTCTCCTACGACAGCTGTCTAGGCATTCTAGTTCCCAGAACCACCAACCCCTTTTCTCTCTGCCAAAGCTGTCTTGCCAAGGTAATGATGGATACAATGGTCTTCATCTTCATTAGATGTAATTTGTCCGAAGGAATTTCCAGGGCAGTCTGCATACTGACAATGAGATTGATGTCTACAAAATAGGTCTTGATTCTTAGAGGGCTAAGACATGCTAATACTGCTTTATGGATGTAAGACCAGATTTATAAACCTGGATTTTATCCAGACAGTCCAAAGCATGAGGAAGGAGAGCCAGTTTGTCTGCAGGAATTTGTATAGACATGGTCACAGAATGCAGAAGTGAAAACACCATTATCACCGAGCCCTATAATACCCTTTAGTCATCATGGATAGACAAAACCCACCAATACAAGGATAACGAAGCCTCCTAAAATACATTTCTATTAAATCCTGCAAACTAATGGGAAAAAAATTGGAAAAAAAATTGCATCCCTTCTTTATTTAAATCATTGAAGGAATGTTTTGCCTTTTTGTAAGCAATAAACATATTTTTTACACTTACATCTGTTTCTGAATCCCTTGGGTTAATTTAAACTCAAGGTAAAATATTTTATCAAGTAATTTGGTGGGCAAGCAAGTAACCGTTTTAGAATATTTGCTAAATTATCATTTTACAAGCAAAAATGAATTCTTATGATGTCTAGGCCGTTCTGTTGGAGATGTGTGAAACAGTAACATTTAGCATATGGGAATATGCTGAAAGCACAGTAAGCTTGCTAAAGGGGAAAGAAGGAGCAAAGGGATAAAAACCAGCAATTGACCCAGTTAGTGCAGCAGATCAGGTCCAATGCTACTAACCACATCTCATAACAGTTTCATCTGTGCACTCTTTAATACTGCTGAGACAGAAATAAAGCAAGGGAAAAAAAATATTTTCCCCAGTATAATACTGATTTTATTGGATTTTGTGATAAGAATCAGTTCTTTGGGAGACAAAGAATCACCTCCAATTATATATGTATTTCGCATCTCAGTAACAAAAAGAAACACGTTACTTAAGACATGATGTGAGAAGGAGCTGATTGCTGCATTTAGCCACATAATGCAAATTATGTTCCCACAAAACATGGAGTTACACTGAATTATTCTTCCACTGCAGAACAGATTTTATTTTGCTTTTCTTCATGGCAGTTACATACCCTAGAAAGCACAGGACTGGATCCTAAGTCTACAGAAATTGTGCCAGCAAACATCTACGTTACCTTGTGACATTGCTTATTAACAACCTAAACATACAGAACCAGATATTTGTAAACACCAAAGTGCCTCTCCTTACTGTCCTAGGGCGACTAATTTATTATGCTTGTATCCCCAGTCATCTGTTCTGCTTATGCTGGATATTAATTTCTGCACTTTTAAGACTGGTTCCGAGTGAAGTGGGAGAGAAGAAGCGCGCAGCTTGTTATCAGAAATGGCTAACAGACTGTGCTGTCTGCAGCATAGACAGCAGGTGAGAGCTGTCCTTTGCCTTTACTTAGTTTTTTTAGCTCACTGAGTGCAGGTACCCGGTTTGTGATACTTGGGAACGGAGCTGTAGAACAGCCTAATCTCCAATGAGCCTCAGCTGTGAAAAACAGGTGAACAGCATAGAATGTAAAGAAGGACACAGGTGCAATGCATGAACCATGAGGGGTAGAAAAGGTTGGGCTTAAGAAGCAGGAACAGCAGTTGTTTGCAGATGCTTGCAGCCTTTGGAGGTTTATGATGTTACACTGCCTGGGCAGACAGGCTGAAGCCTTCCAATGAGTTATGGTGTTACTCTAGATTATTATGTGTCGTGGCTGTCTCAAACGTGACCTGTGTTGAGGAGTGTGCAGTGGCAGCTGAGGCAGACAAGTTCCCAGGACTGTGGCTTTCCTTTTTCCTGGAACTATTCAAACCTGCTCCGGACAAAAACTCAGAAAAACACCAGGAGCTCACACCTGTGGCCCACTCGGGCCTGGGATGTGGCATTTTCTAGTGCAGGAGGGACTGATAAGAGACTGAGCGAGCTGAGCTACAGCCCACAAAAAAGGACTCTCTCTCTGAATTTGCTATCTCTTCAGAACAAAAAGAGGTTTCATTGTTTAATATTATTCATTTTTTTTCATGTTTGTGAGTACTTTGCTTATTAAATAAACAGTTTATTCCACTTCTCTCAAAGGAGATTTTCCTCATGAACCAGCTGGGGGAGGGACGGCTGAAATCTGCTTTTTAGAGACTACTTCAGAAGTTTCCTCCCTAAATTTGCCCTGAACTAGGACACTTATCTACAGAAATTGATCACATAAAGAATTTCTTTGCTACAACATTTTTCTAGATAGTATGAAAGCAAGAAATTTCTGACTTGTTATTCAAATTGCACTGGATGTTCATATCCAGGTGTTGGTAGCAGGGATGCTGAAGATATCTCTAAGAGGTGGCCAAGGCTGTCCTGTGCTGGGCACAGCTGGTTCCAAAGGACCCATAACAGGACACAGCTGAGCCCATCAGCCAAGCTGGTGGCACCTCTGTGAAAACATTTTTAGGTAAGGTCAAAATGCTACCAAGTCAGGGAGGAATGAGGGAAAACCTGTGAGATAGACATGTCTGTGAACATTATGGCCAGAGAAGAAGGAAGGTGAGGGGATGTTCCAGACACCAGATCAAAGATTCCTTTCCAGTTTGTGGAGGACACCACAGTGGAGCAGATCACATGGAGGACCCCATGACAATGTGGGTGGATATCCCTTGAAGTAGCTGCAGCCTGTGGAAGAACTATGTTGGAGCACAGAAAAAAATGAATGAGAATGGAAAGGAACAGTTATGGACTGACAACAGCTCCCCCTTTTACCATACCTTCTGTGACACATGATGAGGGAGTTGGAAGAGTCAGAGATGAAGTACCTGACCTGGAAGATTGCAGGGATAGGGAGAGGTTTTAATTTTATCTTTGTCAGTATTCAACTCTGTTTTAATTGACAATAAATTGAATAAATTTTCTCCAAAATCAGTCTGTTTTGCTCATGACAGTGAGGGGTAAGCATCTCCTTGTCTTTATCTCAACCCAGGAGTTTTCTATCTCACTATTTCCCCCTATCCTTTGGAAGAAGTGAAATGAGAGACCAGCTGGATGGGCATAGTCCGGCCAGCTAAGCTCAACCTACCACACCTACAGCAGATTCTATTGTACATTACATGTCCTTGCTATTTTTCCTTCTAAGACGTTCATCCAAATGTTGTCCTTCTAGTGGTTTCCAGTATTATGCTGCAACCTTCTGTAGATTATCAGCAGTATTCATCCCATCAACTACAAGTTTGAAGGGTAAAACAGTCACTTATGTTTCACAACACCACTTTTATCAGGCTTTTAAATGCCATTGAGGAACACATTTAAAGAATCAAGTTATAAGTCAGATTTTGAAAAGTGAGACAAAAGAGCATGATAATTTATTGAAATAAGATTCAAGAAAAATATTTTATTCTGAAATGATTTAAAAATATTGATTTTATTTTGAATAATAATAATGATAGCAAAAGTGTAACATTTCTTTATTTACAGTGGAGATGATTTTCCCTAAATCAGCATTACATGATAATCCTGAATTGCTATTGCTGACAGTGAAATTATGGATTTTCAGTGAGTTATGGGAACAGAAAACTTTTTAAACTAGGCTCTATCTTTTTGCAACAACAATTAGAAAAACAATATACTTACGCTATATGAATTTGCAAACACTTGAAGAGAAACACATGGAAGAGAAACCCAGAATTAATGGAAAAACACTGATCACCAGTTCTCTGATATGTAAACATTAATGGCAAAGAATCAGCTTTGATTCCTTATAAAAGCATTCTTTTATATAGCTGGTCTCACATTTTTATTTTTATTAGTAACAATATTGACAAAACAAGACCTATTCTTGATTGTGAGCTCTTGTGAAAAATGATACTGCTACAATACCTGATTCTGGAAACCCCTAATTGTCAGAGGAAATTAATTTCTGAATTGTATTGTGGGCTGCCAGGGTAGAATGAGGAAGTGTTGTGATTTAACCCCAGCTGGCAGCTAGGCCAAACACAAGCACTCACTGGATCACTCGCCCGCCACATGGGTTGGAAGAGGGAACACGAACAGTAAAAGTGAGAAAACTCATGGGTTGAGATTAAGATAGCTCAGTAGGTAAAGCAAAAGTTATGAAAACAAGCAAAGCAATATATGGCATTTCTACCACTTTCCATGGGCAGACAGGTGTTCAGCCATCCCCAGGAAAGAAGGGCTCCACCACATAATAGTAACATGGGAACACAAATGCCGTAAACCTGAACATGATAAACATGATGCTATAAACTCCAGATTAACCCTAGAGTGAGTTGGGGTTATCTGCCCTGGTTGTGTCCCCTCCCAAATTCTTGTGCACCTTGAACCTACTTCTGGCTGTGTGGGGTGAGGAGAAGAAAAGGCTTTTACTCTGTGTAAGCACTGCTTACCAGTAACTAAAACATCTCTACATTATCTGCACTGCTGCCAGCTATCAAATTATCCACACGCTTGCTATTGTGAAGAAAATGTACCCCAAAGAAAAGTAACACAGGAAGCCATGTAGTAAGTGAGATGAAAATGGTTAAAGACAGAAGAACTCCACAACTGGGGGGAAAAAAAGATAAATTCTTGTCTAAGAAAAAGTATTACCTGGGGATCAAAACAAAAGTGAGGGAGTTTTCAAGATTTTTCCTCTGTCTATTTTGTGTTTCTGCCTCTCATTAAATTGAAATTAGGTCACCTACTCCTCTCCTGAAATTTGATTAAATATGAGGGAACTACAGTGATTTCCATTATACAATCAGTGATTAAAAGATCTGTTAATTAACTAATACAAATTAGTCCAGAAAGACATGCAAAAACACTGACATTGAAGTAAAAGACAAAAACTTCATAGTTATTTATAAAGTTATTAGAAATTTATAAATAAATCAATTTTTTTTCAAGTGTTTATATTGTTCTGAGTCTTCAGAACTCCAGCCATATTATAAATTAAATGTTTGTACATGTATATAAATATAGATTACAGATTGATTCTCAGACTGTATCTCAGTGTTAAACTAGAAGTGGATTACTTTTATATGCTTTCAGCTATGGTGAAATGTTATTCTTAAACCATCTCCTCAATGTAAATGTAATATACTTATATTTAAATTACATAACATTTAATACATTGTAATGTAAAAAATTTAGGATCATGGAGACACCAAATTTACTGCAGTCAGTGATGATCAAACTATGAGCATCTATCAAATTACTGAAAAATTCAGGCAGTACAATGAACTAGTTAGCAGTTCTGTTTTTGGAAAGCATCCTGTGTTGTCTTACATAATCAGATGTAGATGATATTGGCTCATATGAATGTACAAGGCATCTCACTGAATTGAACTAAGGCTACTGCTATCATTTTAAATTACAAAGAGAACAATCTTACAGTGTAACAAATGGCTTTCCAGTAAGCTGGTGGTGAGGTAAAAATGAATTCTATGTCTGATTTTTCCAAAATATTTGCTGAATATGTATGGGAATATTTGAAAGAATAAAAGATAACATTTTCCTGTGTACACCACTTGAATGACCATAGGCTCATTCTCTGCTCCAACAGTTGCAGTGCAATTAATATTGAAGTTTGAAAAAGTATTTGTTAAAGAATTTAATCAAGAATTTGATTAAAATGATGCATATGTCATTGATTAAAAAAAATCAGAATAAAAATAAAGTGCATGATTAATGGTGAAGCTGAGAGCTAGTTAATTAATTCAGTACTCTGGATCATTTATATTCTTTCAAGTAGACTATTCTAAAAAGATATGAAAAACAGTAAATAGCATTCCATCACACTTGACCATTCTTAGAGTTGAAACAAAAAATATGTATCTGAAATGTAGGAAAGTTATTAGTAATTTGTTTTTGTTCATTTTCTCCAGATACATATGTGCAGATGAAAACAAATGCTGCAAGAGAGAAAAATTGAAAGGCTTCAAATTATTGTATCACTAAACAGGACAAAAGGAACGTATCCAGCACCATTCTGATGGGAATAAGCAGACACCTCTTTACTGGGGGTGCTGGGAAGATGGGGGGTAGCTCCTCCAAGGCATATCCCACTCAACAAATACAACCCATCCCTTTTATATACTTTTTCTGCTAAATCATCATTACACAACTTATTTTACATACGACGCATGCTGTGCCCACTCTTAAATTTAACCTTTACATTGATTGGTTCCAATAGTTATTAACTTTGTCAATATTCTTATCCTAAAGCAATAATTTTTACTAAGATCTACTGACTGGAATCCTTGATATTAAAATCAAGATGGGAAGGGTAGTGGGTTTCCAAGCAGCATAACTGGTGAGCACAATGGTCTCCACAGTTTCTTCACTGAAACATAAAGGTCCAGTAACTTCTTGGTGAGACTTCTACAGCTACATATTCCAGACACAGCACTACTAATATTTCTATACCTTATACTTCACAATTTTCTACTTATAATCATAGCTAACTCTTTTACATTATTTGTTTATTTAATCAAAATATTCATAACAATTGTACCAATTCAGGTTTTATATATTTTCCCCTGTTGATATTAAAAAAATAAATATTATTATCTTTATAATACAAAACAAAAAGCAAAATGATAGACTAGACACACAATGCTAGAATTTTGAAGGCTTGGTGTAAATGGTTGATCAAGAAAACTACATTAGAAAAATGTGATTGTTGAAATTGTTAAAGAGCTTTCAGGTTGATTTCCTTATTTATAACTGATGCATCTTTGTTTTTCAACCTGAGCTGGGTTTGTAGCCCAATAACTCCACACGACATCCGACCTCTCCTGCCCTGAGTGGCCACCACAATAGATGGAGATCAAATTCCTTGACTATATGAAATCAATGGACATTTATAGATATTTTACAGACATTTCATTGGGGTGCTCTGTAGACTAAGGGAATCATATCTATGTACAATGCCAAAGGATGAAAAAGAGGATGGTGGTTAATGAGGATGTATTGGATAGTGTGGAACCTAAGCATGATATAAATGGCATGGATTAAGAGGCTTGGAGTGTGCTGGTTTTGACAGGTGCAATTGATTTTCTTTACAATAGTGAGTAGTCTTGGTTTTGAGACTTTCCCCAATCAGACCCTGCTCAATCAGTCCCCACCTTTCCCTCCCTTTCCTGCTCTGAGGGGTTGAGAATTGTGGGCACAAAAGGTGCAAACCACTGGTAGAGATAAAAACAATTTACTGGAAACAGCAAAGAGCTAAGAAAATGAACAGTAAAAGCAACAATACTAATTAAAAAAGTGTACAAAGAGTGGGTGATTTACATGCAAAATACCCAAATAGAATTGATGCTCCACAACTGCAGGCTGTGGTGGCAAGAGTATCTCCATCCACCAGGCTTGTTCCACAGCTTTCTTCTCCAAACCAAGAGAGAGGTCAGCTTCCCCCATCCCAGCAATGGCTTAGAATGGTATTGAATAACATGTCTTGGCCCTGCCCCCTCCTGCTGATCTGGGAGGAGCCAGAACAGGAATATAGAGCTACATTTTGGATAGCGCAGAGAAGGTCTTGACAAAGTTGAGCAGTGCTTACACAGTCTAGCCCTTTTCTGCTCTTTACAATGCTGTGCCAATGAGTAGGCTGAGGGTGCACAAAAGGTTTGGGAGGATCCAGAGATGGGACAACTGACCTCAATTGACCAAAGCTGTGTGTTATACTATACATGTTATGTTATACCATATAACATAACCATGTCAGGCTCAGCACATAATCCAGAGGGAGCGTTGGTTGAAGGCTGGCTAGGCATTACTTGATTGGTGGTGAGCAACACTTCCTCATTTGTTATCATATGACTTTATTGGGTTTTAGTTCTCTCTCCTTTTCTTTTTTTTATCCTTCTTCTTTTCATTTCACTATTGTTGTTGTTATGATTATTATTGTTATCTCAATTATTAAACTCCTCTTATTGCAAGTCATTTGTTTTCTCACTTTCATCCTTTCATTTCTGGATGGAGTGAGTAAGCAGTAGTGCTTAGTTGTCAGCTGGGGGTAAACCACAACAAAGCATTATGTCATATTGCTAAATAAAATGAAGCAGAGACCACTGTCTGAACCTAAGGCCAGCTGGTGCAGGCTCACTGAATTCACACGGTACAGTTTTTGGCCCAAGGCTCCTTCAGGGCCCATATGGCATCTCTACAGCCAAAAGAAGTAAATCTAATTCTAATTCTGTGTGTTTATGTGTGTCTCTCTTTATAAAGGAGGGGGTTCCTTTCAGAGTAAGTCAAGAAACTGGTGAGTTATGTTACTGTTCATTATGAGAATGTTTTCACAGTAACAAACTGAAAGCTTTTGCGGAGAGCCCTGGTGAGCGGGGTGGAATCATGTAACAGGTGTTTGAAGATACAAAGCCAATTGGATGAATGTTGGTGTACTTGTAGGGCAGAGAAAGTGCTTTATTATCCATACCATCTATGGCAAATGATCCCTAGCATAAGTTAACACCTAAATATTCCCAGGCAATGTCTCAAAAAGCAAATGAGAGTGGCTCAAAAATTCTGGAGAGCATGCAAATCCTTAAGCAGTATGGATGATCAGCAGTCTAATGGTGACTTTGCCTCCTGGAGCTGTCTTACTATACAGTATAGATGTAATTGCTCTGTCTCCATTGGCAGTAGAGGAAGGTTTGGGTGAACAGGTAAGCTTTCCACAGAGTGTCTTTATTTTTGATTATACAGTTCAATCCCTAATGAAATTGAAGATCTAGGAGGCAAGATATTAGGTAAAACAAGTCAGAAAAAAGAAACTGGATTTATTTATGGGTTGATTTCCTTGGCACTCAGGTCTTTTCTGGATGTGGTTTTTTTTGTTTGTTTTTCTTGATATGTTGAGTCATATATTGTTCATGTTATAGATGACCTGGTAGCGTAAGTAGCAAAAAGAAAAGGAGGACTATTTTGATATTCAAAAAGACATTGGTGTATCCTGGAACTTTGGATTTCTACCTTCTTTTTTTCTGTTGTGCCTGTATGAGCTGTCTAGATCTCTTTATGATATCAGTATATATAATTTATGATTATTATTCAAAAGCCAGTTACAGACTTCAGGGCTCAGGGCTCAGCCAGAGCTGGGCTGGGCTGGTTTCAGCTTCTATGTCAGGGCCAAGTGTCTGCTGCGTCCCCTGCCTGAGCCTGGACTGTGCCAGTGCCTCCATGGGATGAGTCTGACAAACCCAGGGAGTCACTGTCTAACAAACAAGAGCCTCTGAGGGGGCTGAGCCTGGGGAGGCTGCAGAGCAATGCTCACACTCAGTGGAGCAGCCAGAAGGCATCAGTCCAGGTCAAGGAAACAAAAATTACACCAAGATGGACGTCATATCCCTCCAAGTCAGGGCCTTGGGATGCTGAAGGACATCATATCCCTCCAAGTCAGGGCCTTGGGATGCTGAAGGCTTCCTGTGTTACCCCTTACAGAACAGTGACATTAGAGTGACACTGTGAGTGAGAATAGCATCAAAGGAAGTGGCAGATACTAGTAAGATTTCTATACAAGTTACAGTATATCAGTGAATGTTTTCTATATTCATTTGTACTCAGAGTCCTAGTGTTTCTTGAACTGAACAAATGGTGACTATTTGTTGTATTTTAGTTAGATTTTTTGAGATATTAATTACACACACATACACAAGAAAAAAATTTGTTGAGTCCACACATGTGGTGTCTTCTATTTTATCCATAGTGGAACATGGTTGTTTGGAAGTTAACTTAGACTTGAATACAAGAGAGTGTTACAACCCCACTGCGAGTACAGCTCTGGAGTCCCTGACACAAGACAGACATGGATCTGTTGGAGTGAAGCCAAAGTAGAGCCAGGAAGATGGTTGGAGGGATGGAGCACTTCTCCTATGAGGAAAGGGTAAGAGAGGTGAGATTGATCAGTCTGGAGAAGAGAAGGTTTTGGCATCACCTAATTGCAGCTTTTCAGTGGCTAAAGGTAGCCTACAAGAAGGATGGAGAGAAGCTTTTTACAAAAGGGTGTAGCCATAAGACAAGAGGGAATGGTTCAAACTGAAAGAGAGTAGGTTTAGATCAGGTATTGGGAAGCAACTCTTTACTGTAAGGGTGGTGAGGCACTGAAACAGGTTTCCCAGAGAGGTTGTGGATGCCCCATCCTTAGAAAAGTTCAAGGCCAGGGGCTTTTGAGCAACATGCTATTCCTGCCACAGGGACATTGCAACAATCTTTAAGGTCCCTTCCTACCCATGCAATTCTATGAATCATTCTATGATAATCCGTGGTTTTGAATAATCTAAGTCATGTAATGATTTTTTTTAGAACACAGGGATGAATTTAATTAATTCTGGAAACCATATCTACCAAGTACTCCATACTCTAATAAGATTTCTTGCTGTTTTTCAAGACATGAAAAATTTAGTTAAATGCATGTGTATGTAGGCAAGAACTTCAGATACTTTTTCTTTGTTCTCACTTAGTCTTACTGTAGATAGGACAGAAATCAAGAAATACTGATATATTTCCAATTAAAATCAATTTATTCTGCCTTCTGAGAGGATTCAGCACAAAACAGTACTTAATACTTGTTCTATAAAACCTAGCCTCACTTTTAAGTCAACAAAGCTACCTGGACTTGATGGTTTCAGAGCAGAGGTTAATAAACACATGATTAGTCTGTTCCTGAAATGTTTAATGCTTAACTTTGGAAAGGATGACATCTTGAGTCATTGAGTGTATTTGCTTCTAAAGGCTTTTGAAGGAACAATCAGAACCCCTCAGGATTTTAGACAGTGACAAGTTCCTTGATAACTATTTGCACAAAGAAGGGTTAGGATTTGCAAGCACATAAAGTGCTCTTTGGGGCTTGCTAACTCTAATCAAATAGGCCTCATTTCTAGAGAGTGCTTGATATAAAATTCTTTATAATTGAAATACATTTCATTACAAGAGCAAACTCTGTTCTTGGCCTTCAGAAGCCAGAAGGCAGTAGGACAGTGTTAATGAAGTTAATTATCTAAAGCATTGTTTAAGATTTAAAAGGCTATTTTCATCTAGCAAGATCTGGATATGCCATTTGGTATTGCTTTCAGGTTTGTGGTTTTGGGTTCTTTTAGTTTGCATATGGAACATCCTTTTGTAAAATTTTCTGTCATCTTAGAAACAAAATATTTTTGATTAATTAACAGTAGGTTTTTTCTTTCTGTTTGAAAGGAGATTGTTTTAAAAAGAATCTCACTTTTTTTATATGTAATCTGCTAGCATTTATAACATTATTACAGATATCAGAATGATATCATTTAATTCATTGACTCTATGACTCACTGATCTTTGGGCTAAAAGCAGAATTTAAGCTATTGGAAAGAGAATCTCATACTTAGAACCTTTTACTTTCCTCTAGTTTTAGTTTCCTGTAGTTTAAGACTTTTTGAGCTACATACCTTCTGGATGAAACAAGCTGTCACCAGCTTTCGACTCAGATGATTTAAATGATCCAGGTTGTAATTATGGATCCTGGAATACTTGTTGTTTGTTTGTTTTTTTTCCCTCTGGCTGTTTCATAAGTTAAAATGTACAATGTGAATATAGATTAAGGGTTGCTTGCAAAGAACAAAACCAGAAGCCACACCTATGATAAACTTTAAATATGGAAAAAGTATCAATAATGTTTTTGTATCTGACACATTCAAAACTCCAGAATTAAAAATAAATAGTATGTAAACAGACCAGAAAGTCTGATACTGTGGTCTCAGAGATACAGTAGGAAGAAAAAAAGTCAGTCTTTGCTGATGCTTACTTTTCATGTAGATTTTGAGTGTAAAAAAATTATATGCTAAACACCAGCTGGAAGTATTGCTGATGTTCTTTGCCTTTTCCATAGTTTCGGTGTATGCATTTGGAAAGTTGACTAAAAGCTGCTACATAAAGGAGGCTGTGTGTATATATTTAGCTGTTTCCTCATGCAGGTGAGCTTGCTGGACAGTGACTGAACAGAAATTATCTAGAACTGAGAATAGCACCAAAACGCAAAAAAAATATGCCTGTCAGCAGACATTTCCAAAAAATATTTCCCAGGAGGAAAAAGCCTCCACCCAAGACTCAACGCCAACTACTCCCCAAAGAAACCACCTTAGAGATTTAAAATTTTACTTGTTCTGTTTCATAGCCACTTACTGAGAAGGAAGTGCAGAAAACCTCAGTGGCAAAGAAAGTGGTTGTTGATGGTTAATTATGGAATTGCTCCCTAAGTGGAATTCAGAGCCATGTTGTTAAGATACATATTTATGAAGACAGTTAATTGTCCTAAAATTGGATAAAAGCTCCCAAGGGAAGAGAATTTTCCCTTGAGTAGCCAAGATATGCTGACAATATAACTTGAAAATCCTAGCCAGGTACTGTAGCTGCAGAGGCAGATGGGTGCTTCTATTCACTGATGATCCTTTCTAGAGCATTTTTATCCAGACATTCCTTTTAACTACTGAGAGGGCACTGTTTCCTCATGTCCTGTCACTTGTGACTTGGGAGAAGAGATTTCCTCCTTGCCTGACCACAACCTCCTTTCAAGTAGTCAGAGAGAGCAAGAAAGTCTCCCCTGAGCCTCCTTGTCTCAAGGCTGAACAATCTGACACTGGAGAAGGGAAAGAGGAGTCCAACTCATGAGGAAGAAGGAGTGTCAGAGACAATGTGGTGAGCCCACCATAATCCCACTTCCCTGCCCCCATGTGTTGTTGAGGAGGAGAAGGTACAGAATTAGTGAGTAAGGTTAAACCTGGGAAGAAGGGAGGGGTGGGGGAAGGTGTTCTAAGATTTGTCATTTACCTCACATTATCTCACCCTGATTTGACTGGTAACAAATTCAATTAATTTTCCCCAAGTAGAATATGTTTTTCTGTTACAATAATTAGTGAATATCTCACTCTTCTCATCTGACCAATGAGTTTTCCATCTTATTTTCTCCCCTCCCCCATCCAGTTAAAGAGTACAAAAGATAGAGCAGCTTCCGTGAGCAACTGGCATCCTGCATCTACCACAACCTGAAGATCCTTCAGCAGATGTAAGAATTTAGCTGTTGATCCTGCGAAGCTGCATTAATATTTTACAAAAGTTTCACCAAGAATATGCATATCTATATAATTATATATGTGTAAGTATTTCAGGCGTGGAAAGGTACAGGCCAGATACAAGTACTCAGGAGTATATTAGTGGGGACAACTGGAAAGTCCACTAGTATTATAAATAGAAAGACAGACTCCAGAAATGAACATAAGCACATAAAAATTCAGGGTATGAATGGGCATAAGGACTTGAAGGAAAATTTTAGGTGACATTGCCAGCTGTGATGTGAGAGGAGACTGATTTTAGTTATGTAAACCTACAAAAAAAAAGCTCTCACAAAGAAACAAGAATTTCAAAAGTTTTACTTTAGTTCATTGAGAACTAAAGACAGAACTGTTACATGGTGAAATATGTCATGGAAAGAACAGATATAAGTGACAAATGGGAGTGAGTTATGAATTGAATGCTATAAAATATGAAGACTATTATTTTTTCAGATAAGTACTGATGCTTTATAGAGCTAATACAGTTTAGGTTATGACTGATTTTGAGTAGAGACACACGTTGCAATAGAAATAATATAAAACAAAAATAGGAAGCATATACATTGAAATTGGGAGTTTTAGGAGGGAGAGGAGATGGTGAAGCAATGTGTCCTCAAGATCAGAAAAAGTCACCTAAGTAGAGGTTGCCATTTTCATAGTCAATGCAGTATGTAAAACAAAAATAGTGCACCTGCTAAATTGGACTGTGGTTACTTCATTCGTGTTTGTCCAAGTCTTTTTCAGTCAGGCATAAATATCAGAATGAACGTTTAATTTCAAGCAGCCATATCTGATGGGATTATTTACAATAAAATGTAATGATTTTGAGGAAGGAATCAATTAAGGAGAAATGTATACTGTTTTAAAAAGTTTACAGTGCATGGTTTTGTGTAATAACTTAATGTTATATAATTATTAAGTTAGCTGAAATAAACACTCTAGAATTACTAGATAAATCTTTAACAGTTATCAAATGACAAAAGAAAATTGTGAATTGAAGACCTCGAAAAGAATGCTAAAAAAGACAAAAAGGATATTAAAAATGCAGAAAAAGATGAAATAGAAATCTGAGAAGAATGATGAAAACAGTAAAACAGATAAAGGGGATATTAGAAAGGAAAGAGATAATTGAAATAGATATGTGTATTAAGAGATGCTAACCACATTTCTAAAAAGATTTTGAACACTGCAAAATAAAAGATCAGTGAAGGATGAAGTTGAAAATTTCAAGATCAAATAAGATACAGAGTAAAAGAGAATAGGAAAAGAGATAAACCATTAAATTGACTTTTCTTCCATGAACTGCACAGTATTTATGAGAGAATAAGAAATCATGTCATCTGTTATTAGCTGGGTGTCCAGAATCTTGAAGGCTTTCAAAAAGGGTGAAGAAATATCATATTTGGGCAATTTTAACAAATCTTGAGGGGCAGAATAAAACCTTTATCTGACATTTAAAAAAATCACACAAGACATATATATATATACACACACAATGTAATGTTAGTTATAAAGTAGAATTTTCAAGATGACACCTTATGAGTAAATGATATATTTATAACTGATCTTAAAATACAAGACTAAATAGTTATTTTTC